>MU730651.1:69434-88879 GCA_026770625.1 Nicotiana glauca
GACAGGCAGATCAGAAAGTTGAGGTCAAAGAACATAGCTTCAGTGAAGGTTCAGTGGCGGGGTCAGCCGGCCGAGGAGGCGACTTGGGAAACCGAGCAGGATATGCGCAGCCAGTACCCTCATTTTTTTGCTACTTCAGGTATGTTCTCTATGCTCGTTCGAGGACGAACGAATGTTTAAGTGTAGGAGGATGTAACGACCCATCCGGTCGTTTTTGGAATTTACGCCCTGATTCCCCATTAAATGCTTCCCCTAAGTTCTTTTCTACTATTTTGGTTTGTCGGGACGTTCGGTGTTAGGAGTCGGAGTGTTTTGGGACACTTAGTCCCTAAATGAGAGCTTAAGAGTTGAAAAATGGTCCGTATTCAGAACAGTATGAAGACGACCTCAGAATGAAAATCTGATGGTTCCGTTAGATCCGTTAGGTGATTTCGGGGTTGGGAGCGTGTTCGGAATGTATTTTGCGGGTTCATAGCTCATTTAAGCTTGGAATGCCGAAGTTTGAATTTTTGAAGTTTCTGGTCCGATAGTGAGTTTTTGATCTGAGGGTTGAATTTGAATTCCGGAAGTTGTTGTAGCTCTGTCATGTCATTTGGGACGTGCGTGCAAAATTTCAGGTCATTCGGGCGAGTTTCGGTTAGGTTTTTTATCGAAAGCGTTTTTTGTTGGAATTTTAAGTTCTTAGGCTTGAATCTTTGATTTAATTGGATTTCCGGTTTTGTTTTAGGTGTTATAAGGATTGGTACAAGTTTGAATGAGGTATTAGGTGGTATTGGTGCTTTTGGTTGAGGTCCCGGGTGCCTCGGGTGTGTTTCGGATGCTCAACGGGCAAGTTATGGAGTTGGAGGGAAACATTTGCAGCAAGCTTTTGGTATTTTCGCTTCTGCGGCTTGGGAACAGCAGAAACGGAGACGCAGAAGCGGCTAGGCAGCTGAAGAAGCGAGGCGTGGGCTCAAGGTCAGGTCCGCAGAAGCGGACGAAATTCCGCAAAAGCGGTATCGTTTCAGTGATCCATAGACCGCAGAAGCGGAAAATGGGATAGTAAGTGGAAGCCGCAGAAGCGGGACTTTGTCCGCATATGAGGGACCGCAGAAGCGGAAATGTCTGGACAGAAATAAAAAATTTTGAGGGTTTAATTTTATAAGTTTGAAAATCGATTGAGAACACGGGAGAAGGCGATTTTTAGTGGGTTTTGAAGAGAAAATCATTGGGTAACGTTTCTTTGATCCCTTTTCGTTATATTTCATCATTATATAGCTAAATACATCATTTGAATTCGAATTTAGGATCAAAAACTTGGTAATTTGGGGTAAAAGTTCATAGACCAAACTTTGGGGTTTTTAGGGGGCATTTGACCTCCGATTTGGGAGATTTTTATATGGTTAGACTCGTAAGAGTATGAGGGTTTTGAAAATGTGAAAACTATTCGATTCAGAGATTTTGGCTGGAGGGGCATTTTGGTCATTTTACCTATTTTCGCGCCCTAGCTTTAATTTCTATAGTGGAATCAGTTGTTTGCAATATTATTTATGATATGTAATTGACTTGAATAGATTTGGGCCATTTGGAGTCGGATACTCGTGGCAAAGGCGCGGTTTCTGGTGATATTGAGCCGGTTCGAGGTAAGTGGCTTGTCTAACCTTGTGTGAGGGACCTTTCCGCTTAGGATTTTTACTTGATATTTGAGGTGCCTTGTACGTGAGGTGACGAGCGCGTACTTGGGCTAATTGTCGAAAATCCGGTTTTTACTTAAGTTAATGAACTTCAGTTTTCCTTTCTTAATTGCTATACTTTACTTGAAATTATAATTTGCACTAGATTAGGAAAAGCATATTTAGATGACTTAACTGCCTAATTGCTTAAATTGTTTTTGACTGTACTACGTGAGGTATGCTAGGCTAGTTCTATCGGTTGCTCTGTTTTTCGTACTTTATTCCTTTGTTTATTTCTGGCTGTGATTGCGCATTTACATTGGGACTACGGATGTGGGATTCCGGTAGCTCCACCCCCCTTGTTTGTTTACTTTGGGACTACGGGTTCGATTCCCGGGAGATCCCCCTGCAGTTTTATTTTGGAACTACGGGACGGTATCCCGGGAGATCCACTGCACTTTTATTTTGGGACTACGGGACAGTATCCCGGGAGATCCCCTGCACATTAATGATTGGACTACGGGACGGTATCCCGGGAGACCCTTTGATATTGGTACGAGAGTTGGACTACGGGACGGTATCCCGGGAGATTCATTAGACAATTGAGGAGAGGACTACAGGACGGTATCCTGGGAGACCCTTATTGGTATTTGAGATTGAGTTGTGTTTACTTTGTGTTTCTGCTTTATCCTTATAGTTATTATTGCTTCCTTGATTTACCTTATTACACTGTTGTATTTATTATTTTTGTCAGATTTCCACACTGTTAATTATTGCTATTGTTATATTTTTGTCTCAGTAGGGCCCTGACCTTTCCTCGTCACTGCCCAACCGAGGTTAGGTTGGGCACTTACTGAGTACCGTTGTGGTGTACTCATGCCCTTCCTGCGCATGTTTTGCATGTGCACATCATCCAGGTACCTCTACTCAGGCGCATTATCAGTGAGGCAGGAGGATCACAGAGACTTCGAGGTAGTTCTGCTGCGTCTGCAGACCGACGAGTCTCTCTCTTACTCTACCATTAGTATTTAGTCTTCTTTCCTCTGGTTGTTAGACATTCTGGTGTTGGGAGCCTTTGTCGTACATTTCTATAGCTTGTGTTGCCCGTGAGTTTCTGGATCTTTGGAAATTTTAGTAGACTTGTGTTATTGAGTTGTACATGCCGAGTGGCATACAGTATAGTTCTCTTCCAGTTATTTAATTTGGTTTATTCTATTTTTCCGCAATTATTATATTTTCGCAATATTTGACTTACCTGGTCGTGGGGACTCGGTGAACTAGGGTCGTGACAATGGTAATTTAGCAGATATGGTAAACAGAAAGTAAAATGCAGAAAATAATAGCAGAAATTAAAAATACCGGGATTTTTATACTGGTTCGGATTCAATGTGAATCCTAATCTAGTCCCCTTAGGTTGCAAGGGAGTTATATATAGTAAATGAGTTGCTTCCGAGTACAGATGTGGTGTATATTTCTCAGTTTCTCTAGCACTCATTTTTGATACAATGCCTCACCAGTTATATTTTCTCTTTTTATCCCCGACTTGTTATACAGCAGATCTTAGTGAACTATAATGCTTGTTTGCAGTAGAATAAAGACAGTGATTTGGTTTGATCAAAGTATGTCTAAGCTAGGGTTTACAAGGGCATATAAATACTTTGATGGATGGTAGAAGCTTGACAACCCAAGAGATTTGATCCTTGGAAAGAATATTCTTTCCAAGAATAAGGAGTGAGTCGTTGCTTCTCTTGATTTCTTTCCTTCAGCAGAGGATTGCTTTACTTGATTTCTCCTTGATTGTTGGATCTTCCAAATGTGGTCGCTTCCCAGATCTCCTCGTATCCTTTAGTCTTCCGTGATTCGTGCCTTTGTCCAAGGCTTATTTGATTTTTCCCAGCTCAACTAATCATTGATATTGCTGATTGATTCATTGATTAGATTGCGCCCAGATTTACGAGACCAATCCAGATTTGCTGATCACATGCTGATTGATTTCTTTCCTTGTACATCATGAACCATTCCAGCAGTCTTCTTTACTTCTTGAACTTGATTTCCTGCACATGTATATTATGTGCATCATTAAAACTTGATCTAACAAAAACTAGAAGGTTTATTTATTTATACATAAAATATTCGCTTGACAAAAATTTGTGGGTTCAATGCTAACTCTTGCCACATTTTTTTGCACTTCTTTTAATTATTAATAAGGAGTAATAAAAGAATAAAACTCTCAATTTTTGAAAATATGCATGAACACAACACCAAACTAAGGTAGTATTGTAGAGTAATTGAGGGAGTTAAAATGGAGCATACCTGTCTTAGTTTGAGATTGGATCTTGTTTTATGAAAGAAAAAAAAAAGGCCAAATAAATAGACAACTCTTAACTTGTCCATATATTTTACTTAGGCATGTTATCCAAAAAGTTTACTGATTGAACACTTGAAGTGTGTGATTTTCTCACACCAAGCAATGAATTAATAATTGACGCGTGGAAAATAACTTCTTAAAAAAACCTATTTTCAATTTAATTTAACTCGAGAAGACTCCTCTTCCACTTCGAAAGGAAATTATCTCCCACTATAAGGGTTGATACAATTGTAGTGGTGTACAAATCGAACAGAAGAATTTTATCAAATTAAACGGTTAAATTAAATTGATTAAAAAATTCGATTAGGTTTGGTTTGATTTAGTTTGGTAACAAGTAAAAAAAACCCGAACTCGACATATAAATATATATACTTCCTCTGTTTCAGTTTATGCGAACATATTTCCTTTTTGGTCCGTTCCAAAAAGAATGACCCCTTTCTAAATTTAGAAACAATTTAGTTTAAACTTTCAATTCTATCCTTAATGAGAAGCTTTATAAGCACACAAATATTCTGAGCCTCATTTTGACTTGTTTAGGACCACAAATTTCAAAATTTCTTCATTTTTTCTTAAACTTCGTGCCCAATCAAACAGGTTCACATAAATTGGAACAGAGGGAGTAGTTTTTATATATACATTTTTAGATTTTATATATAATTTTCTTTAAAAAAAATACTAGAAATTTTGGGATTATCTTGCGGGATATAATATTAAATAGAATATGAAATACTCTATATTTATTAACCTCTTAAATAATGGATTGTGTGGTCACTTTTCTATTAATTACTAAAATGCGTCAATATCGTTGTTCTTCCATATTCGTATCATATGTTAAGATGTACTAATTCTTATATCATTTTCAAATGTGAAGTGATTATTATTTAGGTATCATATTGATTTTTATATTTAATTACTAAATTTAATTAGTCTTTAAAGTGTACATCAACAAAAAATTATTGTCAGATGACAGTATGTGTTATTGAAAAAATTCTCTCATAAGAATATTTTAATAGATAATATATCTGTCAATTTTTTTTATATTTTTACTAAACATATATTTACTTTTAAAAAATTAACAAAGCAAGATTGATGTAATATTCATGTAACAAAAAATTCGAAAAATCCGACAAAACCAAATGAATCTGTCACAACCCGAAATTCCCACCATCGGGACTGTGATGACACCTAACGTTTTACTTGCTAGGCAAAACAACGTTATAGTGTTCTTAATACCAACTTTAACCAATTTCAATAATGAGAACAGTTAATCTAAATAGAAACCAATACAGCTTTGTGAATAACATAAACCCGAAATATCTAAAACATATAGGATCTGGAGTCACAACTCACGACCTACTATGATTCACTATAAACAGAGTTTGAAAGGAAAAACATTGTTCTGAACGAAAAGAAACAGTAAAACATTAAGACTAGGGAGACACTCCAGGGTCTGCGGGCACCAACAGATCTACCTTGGGTCTCTAGTTAATAAATCCAGTAGTTAACCTCACGATCAGCTCAGGCAGTATAAAAATCTACACAAAAGTGCAGTGTAGTATCAGTACAACCGACCACATGTGCTGGTAAGTGTCGAGCCTAACCTCGATGAAGTAGTGACGAGGCTATGACAAGATACCTACATAATAATGTGCAATTAACAGTATATGTACAAAATAACGACAAGTAAAAGATAGATAGGAAATATCAAGAGGGGGACATGCTGAGGGGATTACAAGATAGAGAATCACAACAGTAATGAAAACTTGATTAACCAATATACCTTGAACCAATAATAACAAGTAAACACAGTAAGAAAAAATACGGCATCACCCTTCGTGCTTTACTCTTAACATCACCATATAATCAGTAGAAATGGCACGACATCATCTTTCGTGCATTAACTCTCATAACATGGCATGGCATCATCCTTCGTGCTTTTAATACTCACAATATGGCACAGCATCACCCTTCATGCATTAACACTCTCCCTTACATAAAGTAATGAACAAAACACAACAAGGAGATAGAAATAACAAGAACAAGTCTTAATTCAATATTTGGTTCCACAATGCCAACCTCAACTTTGAATTCAATACTCATTTATCACCAAAAGATCCGTAAACTCAACTTGATTATACTAGTCTAATCATGGATAACATGATCAAAGGAAAGCAATAATTACAAGAAACCAAGAGCCACCCATATTCTTTACCCGATAACAATGCATAGGTACTCATCACTTCACTTATACGTTGCACCCAACATCTAAACACGTAGCAAATAGATAAATAAGTCCTAATCCCTCAAGTCAAGGTTAATCACGACACTTACCTCGCTTCAAAGACCAAACTCAAATCTTAACCACCGCTTTGCCTTTCAAACACGCCTTCGAACTAATAGAATCTACTAATTTCCTAACCAAACGATTCAAATTAAGCCTTAATAACTACCCACGATTGTAAAGAATTCAATTTAGGTCATTATTGAAAAAGTCAACAAAAGTCAACACCCGGGCTCGCTTGGTCCAAACCCGAAATTCAGACCAAAACTCATTCACCTCCGAGCCTGGTTATGTAGTTTATTTTGGAATCTGACCTCAATTGGAGGCCTAAATCCCCAAGTTATCAAATTCCTAATTTCTACCCAAAAACGCCCAACTCCCATCATGAAAAACTCTAGACTTTAGGTTGAAATCTAAGGAAAAGTAGTGAAAGATTGAAAGAAACTACTTTAGAATGACTTACCAATGATTTGGGGAAGAAAAATTCTTTGGAAAATCGCTTTTAGGGTACTTGAGTTTGAAAATTTGAACAATGAATCAAAAATCTCGTCTAAGTCATATTTACCAATCTGCATTTGTCGCATTTGCGACCTGAGCTTCGCATGCGAAGCCCGCAAATGCTAAACCCTTCACACCTTTGATGCCTTCGCAAATGCGAACTGGGCTGACCGCATGCGACCCGGTGATCGCAAATGCGAAGAATGCCCCCCTCCCCCCTCCCCCAAGACTCACTTCGCAAATGTGAAGTATCTTTCACAATTGCGAAAACCTTGTAGCCCAGCTACTCTTCGCACTTGCGATGAGTAGCTCGCAAATGTGAGACTGTTATGTTCGCAATTGCAAACTATTTGCGAGATCAGAGGCCAGTTCCCAGAAATTACAGATACGAGCAAATGTTTTAAGTCCAATTTCATTCCGTGGCCTATCCGAAACTCACCTGAGCCCTCGGGGCATTAAACCAAAAATGCACACAAGTCTAAAAATATCATAGGAACTTGCTCGCGCAATCAAATCGTCAAAGTAAAACCTAGAACTACGAATTTAGCACCAAATCAAATAAAATTCTCAGAAAAACTTTAAAATTTCTATTTTTACCACCGGACACCCGAATCACGTCAAACCAACTTGATTTATCACTAAATTTCGCAGACAAGTCATAAATATGGTATTTGACCTATACCGGGTTTCGAAATCAAAATACACACCCGTTATCTAAAAAGTCAAACTTTGGTCAAACACTTCAAATTCATTAAGCCTTTAACTTTTAAATTTCGACAAAGTCCGATATCTCGGACTAGGGACTTCCAATTTTGATTCCTGGCATATGCCCAAGTTCCATCACGATATGGACCCACCGAGATCGGCAAAACACGAATTCAGGTCCGTTTACCAAAAATATTGACCGAAGTCAACTCAAATAAAGTTTTTAGGCAAAAATTCTTAGTTTCATCAATTTTTAACATGAAAGCTTACCGGAAATACGTCCGGACTGCACACGCAAATCGAGAAGGATAAAAATGAGATTTTAAGGCTTCAAAGCGCAGAATTGAGTTCTAAATCATAAGATGACCTTTCGGGTCATCACACAATCCAAATCTATATAATTGGTTTGGTTTAATTTTGATAAAAACCGAACCAACCTGATTCATGTACACCCCTAAATACAAGTACGTGAGCATCAAATTTCTTTGTTGTTGGCCAGTTCTTAATTATTCTCTTCGAGTGTTGAGACTTCTTTACAGGCCAAAAGCTATTGATATCTAACGATATAATATATGCATATAACATATCAACATCGCTTGATATTCTAAAACCCTTTTGCGCAAATGACCAAACTTATTCAATTCGCCATGCTTGTACTTCATTTGGAACTCCTTTATATAGGGTCGGGTCCACTTAATATATTTTGGTTCCCAAGTACTCATGCTAAGACCCAAAATTCTATATTACGCTGTACAATTTTTTTATAAATTACACAAATGCTATCCTTGTGCACCCAATAAAATAAAAGTATTTGGTGCACCAAACAAAGGCATGGTGCACTGGTCGAGGATCTAGTTATGTGCATATGTGTAAAGGAGTTAAAACCTTTTAACACGCCTTCTCTTTTTAAAGTTTTTCAAGTAAATTTATAGTATTTTATGCTTAGGATATTCATTCGATAATATAAAAATATTGTAAGAAATCATTTAATTAAATAGTGATATAATATTTCTGATCTTTCTTTTCGACGGTCTTATTTCTCTTTTTTAATTTGTTTTTCTATTCTATTATATTCTTTTTTTTTAATCTTTTAATTCATTCTTTTATCACAAGTTCACTTGAGACATTTTCAATGTTACTAATGATTTATCTATAAATAATATTTAAATAACTTGATAATAAATATTTTTACACTTTTGCGTATAAAGTTAATTCTTCTGGATTTTATAAAAAATTGTGTTTTCTCTCTCTTCCAACTCCATCTTAGCGGTATTCAAACCGTAGCTTCCATTCCTAAAATTACAAGTCATACACGTAATTTTCATGACTCATTTCCAGATGCGAAATCGTGACTTAACCATTTTCATCTTTAATAACGTTAGCTTGAAAGCATTTATTTTAATAAATTTGGTTCAGACATAAGTTATTGAAAGTTTAGTGAATTTTACAATCAAATTTGTGCTATGCATCTAAACTATTGGATTCAGATGAACCCGATGTTAAAAAAAGTGCATCTGTCACTACTCATCCCTCTCCTATCTTCGATAACGGTGTACCCATCCTCTTGAAATCCTAGATCCGCCTCTACCTTTATAACCTTAGTCTATATGGAATTATTAAGAGCAAGAGATTTTAACCTCATAAACTATTAGCTACTTCCCGATTTACACCTTAAATTTTTGTACTTAGCATTTTCTTACTTCTAATTTGACGGTAGGTTAGGAATTCTCACGTTTTATGCACTCTAATTACTGTATCTTAGTTGTGTTTGAGCCTAACCGAGAGTATTTTGTACTTATTACGCGTATTATGCTGTGTAGGATGTGATTCCGAGTTGAGTAGTAGTTCTGGAGCTAAAATGGATGAAATAGAGATTCTATGTCTGAGTAGAAATTCATGCAATTAAATCGAGATTGTGTTCGGGATTCGAGGACATGAATGTCAAAAAGGGAAGAAAGAGCTGAAATGCAGCAAATACACTAAAGGGGATTTGACCTAGAAACGATGATGAGAGCTTTAGAAAGCGGCTAAGGCGTGGAAACACAAGAATTCATCGATTTTCTCACGAATGATATTCAATACGAAAGTTTGTATCGTGAGACTTCCCCATTGCTATGGAATAGTTACATTATAGTTTAATATGATTTGGTGACTTGATTGTTATTTATGAATTTTATTATTATTTAACTACTTGAACTTATTGAGGATCTTTAACTTTAGTTGTGATTTTATTTGTTATCTTGTTTAATTGAAAGAACACAATATTAAATAATTGTTACAACGCATCCTTAATTTTAATTGGTAGTTCTTTAAATAATGAAAAGAGCTTGTGATCTACTGTTTAAATTAAGATTGAAAAATATTTGTGAGAAGTTTCTCTTAAATTATTTCTGCTAACAAATTCTTGTATATTTTCACAACACTTCACATTAGCTTATTTAAAAGATTCAGGTTTAATCGAAAGACAAATCTGAATTAGAAGAATAAGCTAATAACATGTTGATTTCATGAGAATTAATAGCACACTAAGGGTGAATTTTAAAGATACATAAAGTTTGTAGAAAAAAATACAAAAATACAAAAAATTTATAAAGAAAATTTAAAAAAGACTTGTCTACTTTTTAACAGTAAAAATATTTTAAAACTTTAAATTAAACTATTAAAATCTTCATATTAGTTAAAGAAAAAATTTCTACAACAGGAATTCACGGTAACATAATGCAAACACATGGCCTATATCTTATTAATTTGAATTAATCATTATCAATATAAATAATAATATACTGTTAGATGTATGTCGTGAACTTAATGGTTTTATCTCAGGTAAAAATACTACACTATAAACAAATATGTAAAAGAAGGGCCAAACTAACTTCTTGCATATATATATGTATGTGTTCATGACACCAACTAAAAATTGACTTTAAGCCACTGATTTTACCGAGTCGCACTTAAGTTGGAAGTCGTTGGAAGTCGTTTTATACGTGTTTAAGACTTAACTTTACAAGTACTAAGATATAACAAGGAGGGATAATGCATTTATGCTATGGTCCAAAGAATTATAATGATCAAACTGGCTAATGTTAAGACACGTTTACTCCCTCACACACTCCAAAACTAGTTTCTCAACTCCAATTCTTCTTGTGTTATAATATTTGCAACTCATATTGGCAGTAAATTCAAATTCTCCAATGGGATAATGAAATACAATACTGTTAGACAAATTTGGTCATGAAATGTGCCCATAAATTTAAGAAGTTTCCCTGAATTACAATGTTATAGCTAAAAGTCTCATCCCGTGACCAAAGGATGATCTGATCATACTAACAAGAAACCATAGAAAGAGGCAAAATATTTATAAATATATTGATATGAACTATATAAGTCCAAATATATGCTCCTAAATTATGTTTTCTTTTTCATTAAACATATGTTCCTGAAATAGAAATCACAACGCGCAAGCTGCTAAGACAGCATACACATACCCTCTTTGTTCCAATCCAGAAACAAAAATTCAAATAGACATTTTTCAATTGTAATGACAATAAAAAGACTTACGAAGATCTTCAATATCGTGCGCAAAATTATTAGCCATGAGTATTAACAGCTTCCCATAGCAAACTTCTAGCCTGCATTGCTGCTACCCTGAGTGTCCTTATTGTCCACCTATTGGCCTCAAAGAAAGACAAACTCCTGTAGGACAAATTGTGCTTTTTGCATAGCTCCTGTACAATAGGAGAAACCTTCCTCAATTGGCACCTAGGCAGCCTTGGGAACAGATGATGCTCAAGCTGGAACTGCAATCCTCCAAAGAACCAATCCATCTGAGGAGAACAAGCAATATCAATAGTCCCGGCTGTTTGTTTCTCGAACCAATCGTTCCCCTTGGGTTGTCCAACATAGACATCTGCAGCAAAATGGTTCAGACAGAATTGAACATGTTGAATCCCTGTCACAGCAAAGCTTATGAGGACAAATAACACCCTTTCTGTCCAATTAGGCAAGGTGGAAACAAGAAGCGGAAACCAAGTCCAGAAAACCATGATCCCCAATATGTTCATAAGTCTATTAGTCACCTTTCTCTTTGAGAACAATAGTAACAATGTCTGGATAAACAGATTCACCCTCGAAACACAGACAATCGGATAAAATGTAAAATGTTGATAGCTGACGAAGAATTTAGCCAGGGAATCGAATGTTAGCTCTCTTCCGTAGAAGGTAGAGTACAATGATTTAAACAGACTAGTAGAGACAGCAAAAACAGGCAAGTGCTGAAGATCAGGGTCATAATCCAAACTATTGCAGGCGACATGATGAGCATTATGTGTCCAATTCCACCAAGCAATACTAATCCCAGTGATGCAATTCCCAGCTAGAATTTGTACCAATTTGTTGAAACCACGAGTTGTCATAATTAAGTAATGACCAGAATCATGACCCAAGTAAGAAACCTGCATCCAAGCCAACCCCAACAATCCTCCACAAAGCATGCGAATCCAGAAACTATTACTATAAAGAACACCATAAACAGTCAAGAAAAGCAAAAATGCTACAAAACATAAGGAATAAATCACCCCATGACCTTTCTTTTCAAACAAACCAGCTTTAGCAAACTCAGAACAGAGTTTCCTATAATCCCTGGATACCTCAGATACCTCGTAATCCTCCAAATAATAGCCAGTGAAGAACTTATCAAGATATTTCCAAGCAGTACCTGGATGGAAAGCAATGAAAGCATCAGTTGCTTCTTGGCCAGCCAGATTAAGAATAGGGATATCCCCACCTGGATGTTCCTTAATCCAATTTGTCGCATTGTAAACTTTCCCCTGTATTGAGATCCACAAATCGTCTGCTTTGTTATGCTTCTTTAGCTCTTCAGCAGTTATGTACTTGTTATCATTAGCCATTTTAACAAACACCTAGAAAACTTTCTTTCTCTGTATATAAACAAAACAAACAACCAAACTACAGATCTATAAAGAAGAATGATAAAATGCAGTACAGATCTAACCACTAACAAAAGTATAAAATGAGACGGTTCTTTCTGAATATGCTCTATTTGTTGTCTGATAGTTTTAGGTTAGAAAGGAAAGAAGTAAGAGAAAAATTGAAGTTTATGCTCTTGTTCTTGTACAGGCGGTATGGAGTTGCTTTCTATGCAATGAGAAGATATTTTTGAGTGCAAATGCGGTGGTGGACAAATAGGGTACAAAATTCGACAAACTTTTAAATAAATGATTTTTTTTTTATATTGCCAAGTTAATACTGAATTATTATAAATAGTAAAAGAAATGGGGGAGTAACTGATAGCGGCCAATTAAAGTAGAACTACCATTAAAGATTTTGGCGAAATGAAATTTAAACAAATTTAAATTAAAGGGACTTGAATATTAAGGATCGAGTAAAAAATATGGAGTGATTTTAAGAAAAAGGAGTAGGTGTCAAGTACTAAATGTTAAGAAAATTTTTATTTTGTGTCTTATACAACTTATACTAGTTATATGAGGTAACTCTTTATCTCACAATTTGATGGATCCCGAATTTTGTCAACCCAGAAGTATTAAGATTGGGGTTCACAATTTTATAAGACAAAAAAAAACCTCATATAACTAGTGTCAGTTGTACGAGACACAAAATAAAACTTCTCAAATCTTAGACTCATTTTCACATGCTAGCTGTCTCCACAAGCTGACTCGCTTTCAAATTTGATGACGTGGAACTCCTTACTCTTTCAGAATTAGATTCTCGTGGAGCCCTATTTGCCAAGTGCTTGTCTTTAAAGGAAAACAACTTGGGTGTTCCTTAGTGGGCGTTTCGACATAAGAATTGTAAAATTCTAAAAAAAAATATATGAAAATAATGTAAAAATGATATTTAAAAATTAGAGTTGTATTTGGACATGAATATAATTTTAGGTTATTTTTAAAGTTTTGTAAGTAGTTTAAACGAAAAAATTTGAAAATAGCTTTTTGGAGTTTTTCAAAATTTCTAAAAATTTCAAAATGTATCTTCAAGTAAAAATTAGAAATTTTATGAACAAACACTAATTTCAAAAAAAGGAAAAAAAAAATTCTTATGTCCAAACGGGCTCTTACTTTTACTTCTTTTTTTTTGGACTTTATTATTTGCTTTCGGGGGAATTTTTCAAATTTATTCCTCCTCTAGTATTCAAAATTATTTAGCTAGCATTTGACCATAGATTTTCAAATTTGTTTTGAAAAATTTAATTTAGGTGAAGTTTGGTTTGAAGATAAAAATATATATGGACATCAATTTTCAAAATATATTTCCCAAATTTATTTTGAAAAAATATGAAATATGACTTATACCCACAAATTCTAAAAACTATCACAAATATCCAACAATACCATTATCAATAACATTCATTATATTATCGCAAACTATGGTCCTGAACATAAATAAATTTGGTACAAAATTATTATTTTTATAATGAACTATATGATACATTATCAAATGACCGAGAAGACAAAGCAATATTATTATAAAATAATAAATGGTGGGCTCTTTTATAAAATACAAAAGTTTTAGAAATTTTTTAAAAAAACGTAGGGCTCTTTTATAAAATACAAAAATTTTGATTTTTTTTTAAAAAATGTAATAATGACATTTTGGCCTAAAATTGTACTGGTTTTAGGATTTGGGATTGTGATTTGGGGTTTTTCCAAAATATAGCCAAAATCTATAATCAAACATATATTTATATAACTTAAATTTATTTTGGTAAAATCTATGGTCATAATTTTATGCTCTTTATTATTTGGAAATTGTCTGACTCGATAAATCCAAATCTTTTGAAAAAAAGAGTCCATGTTTATCATCGATTATTACTCCTTCCGTTTCAATTTATGTGAATTCATATGATTAGGTACGGAGTTTAAGAAAAGGGAGAAGACTTTTGAACTTGTGATGTAAAATGAGGTACATATATTTTGTGTGGCTATAAATTATTACATAAAGGTAAATTATTTCCAAATAAGGAGATGAGTCATTCTTTTTTGCACGGACTAAAAAGAAAATAGGTTCACATAAATTGAAATAAATGAAGTATAATTTAAAATCACTTAAATTGATGCTCCCTCCGGATAAGGAAAAAAAAGATACTTTTTCCTAACAATAATTCTATTAAAAATAAAATTCGATGCTGCATGAAATTACTCAACTTCAAATGATATATAAGCAAATTTAACCTTTTTTCCTTACTTTTGTTTTGATGTTTAGCTAGGTGCTAGAAAAATATTAGGTTGGACTGTTGGAGTGATAAAGACTATTTAAGGTTAACTGGTTAAGTTGAGAAAGAATATTTCAATTCAACCAAAAAAAAAAAACAAAAAAAAAAAAAAAAGAGAAAGAATATTTCAAAGTTAAAGTTGCGTTCTGCCGTTCTGGCATCTAAATTATTTTCTAAAAAAAATTTCAATTATTGTTGTAAAATTGGGACAAAAATGTAATATTTCGACGTCATCACTGAATTATTAACTATACTTATAGCCTGTTTGGCCAAGCTGGAGAATTCAGCTTATTTTGAGAAGTGCTTTTTTCAAAAGTGCTTTTTAATGGAGAGAAGCAGTTTGTGTTTGGCTAATCAGTCTGAAAAGCACTTTTGAGAAATAATTTGTGTTTGGCCAAACTTTTTAGAAAGTGCTTTTAAGTGTCAAATTACGAATAAGGACATGAATAGATTTACTTAATAGTTAATATTATAAGTAAATAAATAATCTCAAAATTTTGCTATTATATGCAATAATTAAAAAAATTATTTTATTTAAGTAAAATATGAAAATAAAATTAAAAAGTACTTAATTCTTTTAATATAAGTTAAATATATTAAAATTCCTTCAACAAATATAAAAAGCATTCACCCCTAAAGTCACTATATATTATAAAGTTTTCCTAAAAATAAGAAAAAATATTTATAAATTAATATCCTAAGTATTAGGTTTAAGGGTTATTTTGGTATATACTATATTTTGTTAGGGGTATTTTAGGTAAGAAGAAAAGTCAAAACTGCTTCTGCTTCTGCTTTTGGAAAGAAGCTACTTTTTTCTGCTTCTCTGAAACTGTTTCTGTTTCTTCCCAAAAGCACTTTTTTCCCAAATAAACTTGCCAAACACCTCAAGTTTAGGAAAAAAAAAGTACTTTTGAAAAAAAAAAAGTACTTCTGGCCTCCCAAGAAACTTGGCCAAACAGGCTATTACTGGGTAATACGGAAATCAAGTCTCATCCGTTAGAATATTTTTATAGAGATATTTTCCAAGTGCGTGTGAAGACTTGGTGCAGGTAAACGGAGTCAAGGGGCATGCTTAAAGCGATAGATTGTGAAAAAGTTTTTCCATATAACGAATATAGGAACAAACAGTGCGATTTCATGCAATTTCTATCTTATATATATATATTAAATGTGTGTGCAAAACTTTTATCAATAGAAGAACTAATGGGAAATGACCAATAAAATTTTATTTTTATTTGTAGGACTTGAATTCGAAACTTTTAATTAAGGGAGAAAATCTCATTTATACTACCACACCTCTTAGTAACAAGCATTTTTATCCTTTTAGAACTCTATTTTAAAAATACCTATCTCTCAGAAAATAGCATATGTACATTTGGTAGGTAGAGATATCATCTGCTTACTCCATTTATAGAATTAAACTGAGTTTGTTAGTTTTACAAATATCTAAAGGTAGCAGGCCAAAACTTAAAGTTCAGAGTTAAGCGCAAAATAACCCATAAAGTACTACAAGCAGTTATTTTCTACCCACTTTTCTCACTTCACTTCAATTCGATAGACTTTATTATAAACTACTTTCGTCAAGGTAGCCGTTAAACCAATGAAAATTGTTGTATCAATTCTTTATTTCTTTTCTTTTTTTATTTTTGGATATTGGAACTAATATTTCTCCAATTTCCTTTTCTTAATTGTTGGATATTGGGTTTGGGTCACCGGTCGTCCATATAGATTGATCTTACCCATTTAAAGGAGATAAACCCTAAAAAAGTTACCTAGGAAGATTAAAACATAGATAAATTAAAATAAAAAACTGATGCACGTTAGAGAGAAAAGGGGAACGCGGGATTGAATGTGAGCGGGCAGTTTTTTCCTCCCTTGAAACTCCTCTCTCTCCTTTATATATATCACTGTGAAAAAGGTATTTAGATCGTGAACAAAAACTCCATTTCCTGGAGATTCAGAATATAATTTAGGGCAATTCCTTTGGTGGTGAGTTCAGCAGTTCCTACTGCATCAATAAGGTACACAACTTGTAGTTTTCGCCTCGCGATAATTAATCTAACAATGATATCAGAAGCCTTTATTGTGTATTCTATGTACATAAATATGAATACACAATGAAATCTTTTTTTTTCCTTGGTGAAATAGAAAACTTTTTTTTCTTCCATTAACAAAGTATGGGAGAAATATCAATAGAGCACTTACAATATATAACAGAGAGTTGGTTTTGTATAATTGTATATATGTATAGCGTTAAATAACCTCGAGGAGCCAATCCAATGCTTCACACTGATTTAGACGAAAAATACAATTCTACTACTCAAAGTGATGTTTAAGCAATTCTAATCGCTCATAGTGATGGAACTTTATACATTTCGTATTTATCTTACTTCAAGATTTTTTTTTCATATTAGTTATATATGTGATAATTTTAGCTGATTGAAGACTAATTTTAGGATTCTTCGAAGACAAACTCTTAACAAAAAAAAAAAAGGAAATGGGTACAAGATAAAGAAGAAAAAAAAGGAAATTAGTTATATATGTGATAACTCTTATTATGGTGACATCTTTAGGTAAATAAATTCATTTTGAGATTTTTGTCAAACTCTTATTAAGTTTTTCATTCCCATATTTTAGAGTTCGGTTATGATTCTAATATAAAAAATTTCAATCCCCTTTCAGGTACAAGATATATACTCTCCAAGAACAAGACTCAATCATATAAGTTTACAAGTTAGAAGTACTTTTACTTTTACAAATTTTATTAAATAATTCACTTGAACTATTTTGTTGTCCAATTGTCCCACTAACAATGAACACACGTTACTTAACAAGCATTTTCATTCTCAATGATTGAAAAGAAGAATGGTTCATATACAATTGTATTTATAGTTCTTCATTTGTGAATTAATAGAATTTATTTGCAACCTATTCTTCTTCTATTGGTAAGTGAAAATATAGTGATAGTATAATCCTTTGTTGAATCCTTCTTCTATCATAGTAATAATTAACACAATTTACTTAGGACCCTTTTTTTTTATATAGTAATTGAAAAGCTTGGTAAAATACTATATAGTTGTGTCTTTATTTATTTATTTTTCATAGTAATGGATAGTGCTTGTTTTTCATTGTTACTTTAGATTGACTCTATTACTTTAACCATAGTTCTTTACCCAAATTATTTTTGTAAGAATTTAGAGTTGAGTATGCTAAAGTTAGATTGATTTTAATTTATAATGATGAAAATAAAAGATTTAATTTTAATTTATAAAATGAGCTTATTTTGTTTACCCAAAATTAGAGGGACCTACTATTATTTATTTATAAGATTTTACAAACAAATATGCTAAAGTTGGAAAAAAATTGCTTGACAATGAAATAAAGAACGATTTGTTTATTAATTAGTATTATTTTTTTAAAGTAAAGAATGATCAAGTTTACAAAAAATGAGGTTTTGTATACTATATAAAGTTTCTGTTGAAGAAGAAGCATTAAAAGACAAAGCTGAGCACACGTGACTTGGTGAGCATGTCACTTTTCTTTTTGGGCAATTGAAAGAAGGTTGGCTTTTCAGTCAACACATCAAAAAGTCAAATCGCTGAAGCAGACGGTGCAACAGAGCTGAGTGCATCTCTAATCTTGCCCCATCCCAATTTTAATCCAACCCTCCCCCATTTTTAGTGTTTCCTCAAATAGAGTCCGGAACCTAATTAATCCTTCCTCCAGTCCAAAATAAGTGATTTTTTGAATGTTTTTATACATATTAAGAAATTCACCTTTTAACATTAATTACCAATTGAATTGACTATATTAACATTTACTATCTCACATAAATACTCCTAACACATATTCCAACACTATTTACTCCAAGGACAATGTAGGAAAAAAATAATTAATTCATTCTTGAAATCTGAAAATATCATTTATTTTGGACCACAAGAAAAAGACCAAAAAATTACTTATTTTGGACCGGAGGGAGTAATTTTTTTAACATAAAACATATTTTTGATGTTAAAAAAAAAGTTACTTTAATAGCTATTTCGCAGTTTTATACTGCGAATTGCCTTAACGGAATTTATGTCGTTAAGGCAATTCGCAGTATAAAACTGCGAAATAGCTATTTAATATATAATTTTTTTATATATTTTGCTGACATTTCGCAGTAAACTACTACGAATTGCTATTTCGCAGTAGTTTACTGCGAATTACCCTAATAAAATACACTCCTTCTTCTTCCCCAGACCCATTCTCCATTTTTTTTAAGATTTTGGACCCCCCAATTCTGCTTCCCAGCCCCACCACGTAAAAAAAAAAAAATTGGTCCCACCCGTCCCCTAAAGAGCAAGAAGTGTAGGTCCCACACACGAAAGAAGTTTTGGATTCCGTTTGGGTGAAAAAACTCACTTTCACAACTTTTATATCGAAGTATTTCAATTTATGTTTATGTCTAAACTCATATAGTATGTTTCCATGTTAATTTTGTTTATTTTGATATGTTAGTATATACCCGATTATTTGATATGTTAGTATTAAGTTGATATGTAAGTATATACCCTGTTATTTGATATGTTATAACGTAGTTTGATATGTTAGTATTAATTTAGTATATTAGTATATACCCGGTTATTTGATATGTTAGTATTAATTTTTGATTTATTTTGTTTATGTTATGTTAGTGTGAATAATAATATT
>MU730651.1:93729-119046 GCA_026770625.1 Nicotiana glauca
GAGTTCAGCCATGTACCTGGGCAGATTTGAAAAAGACTTATCCCAGTCGCCATAAATAAGTTCAAAGGCACGTTTGCGACCGAGATATGCCTTTCTTTTGGTTATAGTACAACCATACTCCTGGTGGACGGCTATAATACACACTTTAATCTTGAACCTAATGGACACTTCCAAAAATGGAACCAAGACAAGGGGAATCAAGTCAACATCCAAGTTGAAGTGATTCTCATTGAATGTGTCCATTTCACATCTATGCTCGCTAATAAATTTACCCACTTTCCACAAACCTGATTTTTTCTTTGTGGCACGCAGCATCTAGTGACAACCCATAAACCACCAACGAAATATAGCCTTGTATTTATCCGTAGTTGACTCACTTACTGTCATCTCACGACACTCCTTTATACTGTAGATTTTTACAGTCCTAACTAGGCGAGCTTTGTCGGGGAAATACATGCCCTTTATAAGAACAGCTGGTCTAGATTCATCCCACATCACCGACCGTAATTCATCATCATACCTTGTGAGGGCATCAACGTTAGGCATGATTGGCAAATTATCAAGATAGGGAATATTGCTCATGAAATGGCACGTGGGACTCATACACTCTTGGTCTAACGGGAGGTGGAGGAACATGCTCCCTAGTCAGCTCAGGTTCCACATTCACTTCCTCCTCCTCATCATCACCCTCCTCATGGAAGGGTGTCTCATCCCCAGACTCATCCGCATTGTTATCATAATCACTATCATCCTCCTGACTCTGCGCATCTGCCAAATCACGAGTAAAGACATCGTCTATGGGCAAATGTGTTAGGCTAGGAGCTTCAAGAAGCTCGTTTTCACTGCAGAAAACGAACAAAAATATAAGTTACCCAATGCTCAGGAAAAATACATTACATATCGCTATATCACTTTACTTACAAATCGTATTGTCTTGGCATTTCATGATGGATATTTTCAGGTTGGTGATAACTACCAGATGGACCACCGTGGTTCAATACTCCGGACCTACGCAGATTCCAACTAGGGGCGGGGTCATAAATTGTAAAATTCAAATCCGGACGGTACCCCCTATAAAAAATATGAGTATTAATACAAATCCAATTAAAAAATAAAGAAAAACAATTCGCTAAAATTAAGTTTACCAGTTGTCTTGTTGATTATATGAAGTAGAAACATTATTTTCTGCCTGCTCATTCGCCTGTGGTGACAAGTTTAAATCAAGGCAAGCTCTTCCATCTCCAATCTGTCCGTCAAACGCTGCTCCAAAATAACTACCCGATGACTGGGGGTTATCGCTGGTACGCACACCCTCATTACTACTAAGGTCCTCCACCTTTACATACATTTCTAATAATTTTATTACAATGAATTCCCTATATTCTTCCGGAATCCGCAAAAAATCTCTAAGAGTTTCATCATCCTCGATGTTAAACTCAGAATAATAAACAAACCCCTGCGAAGTCACTGAATAAGAAAATCTACCGGTTACTTTAAGGCTAACCGAACGCCTCCGCTCACTCATTTTTTTACGTAACATCGATACCAATGTATCGTACTCCATATTAAGCGGCAATTTAACATGACACTGTAGAGGTGAGCTATACCTCATAGAGTTATTCTCCACCACAACCTCACCCCCCCAATACAGTAAAATCCTTATTTTTGGCACTTCAGACATTGTAAAAAATTGATTGATAAGGAGAAGAGAGAATAAACATATGTTTGAAGTTTAAGTGTTGAATGAATTTTTATAAAATTGAAGCGCCTATAAATAAGGCAAGTCCGACCTTGGGGTGTACAATTTTTCAAAGAAATTCGCAGTATTATACTGCGTTTTATGAATTTGAATTATTGTTATGTCAGTCAAAGTGGGGCCAAAAATCAGCTTATTTCGCAGTTATATACTGCGATTTAAGCAAATTCGTAGTATAGAACTGCGAAATGGTTGTTCGAAAATTACCTTGGCCCATTTCACACATTTCGCAGTATACAACTGCGAATTGTAAAAAAAAATTAATTTTTTAATATTAAAACTGTGAATTGCCTTAACGGCAGAAATTCCGTTAAGGCAATTCGCAGTATAAAACTGCGAAATAGCTATTAAAGTAACTTTTTTTTAACATCAAAAATGTGTTTTATGTTAAAAAAATCATTAATTAGGTTCCGAACTCTCCTCAAATATGGTTACACTATTCATCTTCCCCATTACTATTCATCACCTTTTTATTATTATTTTATTATTTAATCTTGTATTTTATCTCTTTATATATACTTAATTATATTTATGTAATATTTTTATAATATTAATATTATATCTTAACTTTGGTGTATAATTTTGATAAATTAATTTTCGTGCATTTATTATTTTTATGTAAAATTATAATTTAATTTTATTATAAGTTTTAATTGTACAAAATATATATTTGTCTCAAAAAATGAATATTCTTGACTTCTTTTATGCATTATTCGTTGTTGTTCTTGTCGCATAAATTCACGACTAGTCGGATCGGCAATAGAATCCACGTCCATCATTAAAAATTGCTTACAAACTATATTATTTAAAATTTTATGAATTTGTTTTAATTATGGAAATTACAAATTAATAAAAATAAAAGATGAAATTTGTTTAATTGAAATTAAAAATAAAATTAAAATGAAAGATAATAATATAATATAGAAAAGAGAGAGAAGGTTGGGAAGAAAAATGGGGGAATGGTTGTAGTAAGTTGTCCCCAAAATGGGAAAATTTCCAATTTGGGAACAAAAAATGGGGTAAAGCTTGGAGATGGCCTGAGCAAGGAAAATCAATTATTCTGAAAATACCCCTATGCCAGGCAGACATGTTGACCATAAGCTGCCTCGTTATTCTCACTTGTAGTACAGGAATAGATATTTTTTGGAAGGAAATATTGATTCTAATGGTATTTCATCTTTTTTTGTTGTATATTTCATCACTCGATATTGTTCACTACCTTTTGGTACATACTAATGATATGTATAACAAATGTTTCATATTTATCAAAAGGTGTCTGCATTGCAGAGACTTGAAAGAATTTAGAAAATTCAAATCTTAAAAGTATGGATTGTATACAACAACATAAACTTGCCTGCAAAGAATTTTTTCTTTGTGTGAACCATAAACTTATATAAACTGGCCCTAATATATCTTAATATATTCTTAATAAAGGAAATTAATTTAGCATTAATCTCTTACATTGATGTATTTCTACGAGTTATTGTGACATATATTGTCACATTGGATGGTTGTATCCATTCTTATTGTTTCTTTGATCCTATTTTAGATATAGCTGAACACGGACAAGTTCGAATTACTCAAAGTGGGAGTTCTCGAAGACAAAGAAGGGGATAACATAGAAGCGTACGTCGTCGCAGGATTTATTTCTATAATGATTCAGACTCGGAGCCTGAAGTCATCAGGAATGTCCCAAGGGCGAGACAAAATGCATTAAGGGATCGTCGTTGCAGGATTTATTTCTATAATGATTCAGACTCGGAGCCTGAAGTCATCAGGAATGTCCCAAGGGCGAGACAAAATGCATTAAGGGATCGAAGGACTGAACGAAGGCAAAGTGAAAAGAAATTTAGGGAGTTTAAGGAATTTAAAATGGGACCTGATGTTTTCGTTCCTGAAGATGTACACCTTTTTAAGATAAAAAGAGCTGAATTGGCTAATTACGTAGAAATTACTGATTGGGAAGCATTAGCTATTTTAGCGGACTCTCTTCGAGAGCCTTAGGGTGAAATTTTAACTGAGATTTATTAAGATATTTGGCCTAGTATACCTTTTAGCGTATATGAGCAGGTGTTAGTGTTCGGTTGGTATATGGATGTCCTAGCAAACACGTAAATAGTTATTATGTATTTTATTTTAATGAAATTTATATTATGTTATTTGTCTCATTAATTACATGCATTGTTTATTATATCTTTTTATAATGGATTGAGACCTAAAATATGTATACACTAAGAAATAATTTTAATATTAATTAAATATATTTAGATATAGATGATGAATAAAAATGTAGTGACCGTTCGATTCTATACTAAATGTAGAATTAATATTATAATTAATTTTTTTGAGTGTGTAATCACATGCATAAATTAACTGAAGTATATATTGATGAGTTAAACTTGTAATATTATCTCTAATAACAGATATGGCATCAAAAAGTATCATTGCTGACTTGAACAAGGGTGACAAACTGAATGGTGAAAATTACGATATTTGGAGTCGTAAGATGTGGTATGTACTCGAAGAGTAAGATGCTCTTGAAAGTATTAACCATGTAATGAATCACCCAGAGGAGGGTAACACTTCCCAACACATGAGGGATCTGGAAACTTACAAAAATTCCACTGCACGTGGAATCATTGTAAGTTTAGTTGCTGATGATCTCATCCACGAATGTGAGCAATATCCTACTGCTCAAGCCATGTGAGAACATTTAAGGGAGGCATATGGGGGTACAAATATGACTCGCCTACGACAGCTGACAATCAAGTTTGATACGTACAAAAAGCGTCATGATCACGGTGTCAAGAAACATCTAAGGGTGGTGTTAAATATAATTGCTCAACTCAAAAATGCTGGCCATGTTCTCTCTGATGAGCAGCAGGTTTAGGTAGTGATTCGTTCTCTTCCCAATAATTGAAAATATTTGAAGGTTAACTTGACCAACAATGATAACATCAAAACTTTTGCTGATGTTGTCCGTTATGTGGAGCTTAAAGATGGGTGGCTTGGTGCTGCTAAAGATATACCTAATGCCTTTGTAGCAAAATTAAGTGGTACAAAGAGATCAAGCTTCAAGCGCAAGAGAAACTGAAAAAATGACGGAAAGGGTAAGGAGACCGGAGAAGGACCCTCCAAGAAAAGAAGCAAGCCAAATTCCAAGAAAGAAAAATGGTTCTACAAGAAGAAAGATAAGAGCAAGATGAAGTGTTACAATTGCCTATTTCCAGGGCATTTTGCTCGTGAGTGCACTGAGCCAAAAAAGGTAGCATTTCAAAACATATCTCTTGGTGCTATGTATGTTTCTAGCACGGTTTTACTAACTGAATCTTATCCTGTGTGGATTGTAGACTCAGGGGCCACCGACCATGTGAGCCACAATAAAGAAGCGTTTATAGATTTTTGTCGAGTTCCATTTGGATCAAAGCATGTATATGTGGAAAATAATGCTAAGCTTAAAGTCAAAGGGATAGGCACTTGCAGAATGGACATGCGTGGTGGCTGAACTTTGATGTTTCATGACGTCTTATATATTCTAGAGATTCGACAAAACTTAGAGTCTATGTCTGTTCTTCTAGATTTAAATTTAAATTTGAACTTTAGTTGCAGTGGTCTTAGAATTACTCAAGACAATGTTTTTTATGATTTTGGACATCGTTATGATGGTTTTATTGTGTTAGATTGTAATCTTTCTACGTATAACTATTATGTTGATCGTTTTGTTATGGCATGTTATTCTAGTAACAATGATGTTGATGTTATTACATGGCATGCAAGATTAGGTCAGCGCAGGATCGAATCAATATATTGGCTAAGGAAGAACATCTAGGTCCTTTCTCTAAAATTGAAATGTCAACTTGTGAAAATTGTCTTATCGGAAAGATTACACGTAAACCATTTGGAAAGGCTAAGAGAGATCATTTTCCATTTCAATTAATCCATTCTGATAACTGTGGTCCGATGAATATGAGGGCTAGGTCTGGTGCTTCATATTTCTTGCGTTCATTGATGATTTCACACGCTTTGGTTATGTCTATCTGATCTCTCATAAATCTGAAGCACTTGAATGCTTTAAGAAATATGTGAATGAAGTTCAGAATCAATTGGACAAAAGAATTAAGACCTTAAGAATCGATAAAGGGTGTGAATATCTTTTAAAAGAATTTGAAAGATTGTGCAATGAAAAAGAAATCATCAGACAGTTAACTATTTCATACACACCTCAACAAAATGGTGTAGCAAAAAGGAGGAATAGAATACTACTGGACATGATGAGGTCCATGATGGCGCATGCAAATTTACCTATCTCCTTTTGGGGATATGCGTTATTGACTGCAACTTATATATTGAGAAAAGTACCTTCTAAATCAGTTTCTTCCACTCCTTATGAGCTATGGACTGGTCATAAACCAAACTTAAAGGATTTTCGACCTTGGGGTTGTGCTGCATATGTAAAAGATTCTTTTAACAAGTTTGGTAAAATAGGTCTAAAAGGAAAGAAATGTATCTTTATAAGATATTCAGAACACTCAAAAGGGTATGTGTTCATTGGTGAATTAGAGGATGGAAGTGTTACTAAGAATGAATCACGGAGATGTCACTTTTTTGGAAAATGATTTTCCAAAGAAGGGTGAGGTAAAGAATGGAGAGCCTCCTTATGAAATGTTGAACTTAGATAGTCAGCAAGTGTCTTCTGATACAGTTGATAATCAAATTGATCAAGATCTTATTCTTGATCCGAGTGGGAGTGGGAGTGGGAACTCTCAATCCCGAAATCTTTCTGACGAACTTGAATTTTAACTAAGAAAGAGTGCCAGGAAAAATATACCCAAATGTACTTATGAAATTGAAGATTATATTTTCTTGGTATTTCCCTCAGAAATGGATGAGCCAAAGTCTGTGACTGAGGCTTTATATAGACCTGAAAAAGATGAGTGGATGAAAGCAATGAAAGAAGAATTAGAGTTCATGAAAACCAAAAAAGTATGGGATCTAGTTGATCTTCCGACTGGGCGTAAAGCCATTGGAAACAAATGGGTTCTCAAAGTTAAACACAAAGCGGATGGGTCAATAGAAAGATACAAGGCATGATTGGTGGAAAAAGGCTTTACTCAAGAAGCTGGAATAGATTATGAAACATTTTCACCAGTTGTGAAGTTTACCTCGATTCGCTTACTTTTGGCTATTGTTGCACGTTTGGATTTGGAATTATATCAAATGTATGTGAAGATAGCTTTTCCCAATGGAGAACTAAACAAAGAGATCTACATAGAACAACCTGTAGGCTTCATTGTTAAAGGCCAAGAAAGAAGGTCTGTAAATTGAAAAGATCTATTTATGGCCCGAAGCAATCTTCAAGGCAATGGTATTTGAGATTTCACAAGGAGGTGATCCCATATGATTTCACCATGATCAATGAATACCATTGCATTTATGTGAAGAAGTCCAATGGGATGTTTGTAATTCTTTTTCTTTATGTGGATGATATTTTATCGGTCGGAAACAATTTGGAGTATTTGAAAACTATCAAGTCATGACTTTCAAAGTCATTTGACATGAAAGATATGGGCGAGGCAGACTATATTCTTGGAGTTAAGATCCAAAGAGACTGTTCCAAAAGATTATTGAGTTTATCTCAAGAAACTTATATAAAAAAAAATTTGGAGCGTTTTTGCATGAATGGTTGCAAATCCATGGATACTCCTATAGCGAGAGGTGAAACTTTAAGCCTTGAAATGTCTCCCAAGACTGAAAATGAAAAGGAATACATGTCTCAAGTTCCGTATTCAAGTGTTGTCGGGAGCTTGATGTACGTTATGTTGTGTTGTCGCCCAGACATTTGTTATGCCGTAGGTCTAGTTAGCAGGTATCAATCCTATCCTGTAAGAGATCATTGGAAAGCTGTGAAGAGAATTTTTAGATACCTGAAGGGAGCTGCAGATTATTCACTATGTTATAGTAAAAATAATTTATACTTGAGAGGATATACAGATGCTGATTGAGCCGGTGATCGGAATGATAGAAATTCAACATCTGGTTATGCCTTCTTACTTAATGGTGGTGCTATATCATAGAAAAGTAAGAAACAAACCTGTACATCCCTTTCAACAATGGAAGCTAAGTTCCTGGCTTGTGCGTCTGCAATACAAGAAACTGTTTGGTTGAAGAGATTCTTTGAGCATTTGGATATTACAAAGAACTCTCAGGGTCCCATGACTCTATATTGTGGTAGTCAAGCGGCTATTGCATATACAAAAGATCCTAAGTATCAAAGCAAGACCAAACACATTGACATCAAGTATAACTTTGTAAGAGACATGGTAGCAAGTGGAGAGATAAATTTACAGTACATTCCTACGCGAAGCATGATAGCTGATCCTTTTACAAATGCAATATCTTGAGACCTGTTTGAGAAACATATTATGGCTCTAGGTTTGCGAAGGATATGAACATATTTATGTATTGTAAAATGACTTAAGTATTATAATATGCTCATCAATATTTGACTCTTGAATTATGCTTATATCTCGTATGTATGTGATGATGTTTTGTTGATAAAGTGTGTCGAATAAGTCGCGAGATTGGCTCTTTCACACGAGCAATCACCTCTTACATTAAGAATCGTAAAGAGATGAGACCTTATGGAACCTTGTATAATGTGAGTTTATATTTACTTGTAGAGATTGGTCTTGACAACTAATCAGACTTACAAATTTTACTATTCGATTATGACTTGTTTCGTAAGCCAGATGGATGTTTCTCTAAGAAGATGGTTTGAGGATTATTGAAGCGAGAAACTCGGGCTAGACATTTGGAGGTATCTAGAACAAGATCTATACGGTGTTGAATGATTAAAAGAATTAGGCACGCGCGCCAATATAAGGTGGGAATATCGTAACATGTGTTTCATACCACGTTTGCTATCGACCATGGGATAATAAAAGAATAAATTTCTGCTTCTTCTTTGTGTGAGATCCCAAAGAAGTTATATCAGCTTTTATTAGAATACCCTTTGACCTTTTACTATATCTTGAAGTGCCAATCAGTGTTGCTACTTTAGCATGTCACTAATAGTCATGAGTGATTCGGCAATGCAGTGCATGTCTAGGAAAGCAGTTGATTTGGAGTGGAAAGATTCGAGTAGAAAGGGAAGACGACTAAAATTTAGTAATTTAACCTGTATTCGTAGGCCAATTATTACTCTTACCATGAGAGTATTGGGTGTAATTTTGGATACAAAGTTAAACATGAACTCGAGTTCGCCTCTTTTTCGAGGATAAAGGATCAGATAACTAGCTACTAGAATAGCCAATAATGTCTGGGGTATTGCGAGTAATAATACGATCCTCATGGTAGTAGTAAATCCTTTCCGCATGTGATTGGATTTCTATACTATTAAACAACCTTAAAGGGTGTAAGAATATTATAGCTCTTAATGCTCGCAGGTCGCACGATCTATTTACTAGTATGAATTAAGTGTGTTATACACATGGCACTAGTTTGGGTCTGGCCTATCATGTGCGAAGTGGGAGATGTTGGATATTGGGTTTGGGTCGCGAGTCGCCCATATGGAATGAACCTACCCATTTAAAGGAGATAAAAACTAAAGAGGTTACCTAAGGAGGTTAAAACAGATAAATTAAAATAAAAAACTGTTGCACGTTAGAGAGAGAAGGGGAATGTGGGATTGAATGTGAGCGGGCAGTTTTTTCCTCTCTTGAAACTCCTCTCTCTTCTTTATATATATCTTTCTTCTTCAACAGAGAAAGATAGAAGTCCTGACGTAATTCTCCCTCAAGAAAACACACTGTGAAAAAGGTATTGGATCGTAAGCATAAACTCTATTTTCTAGAGATTCAGAATACGATTTGGAGCAATTCCTCTGGTGGTGAGTTCAACAGTTTCTGTTGCGTCAATAAAATACACAAGTTGTTGTTCTAGCCCGGCGATTATTAATCTAACATTAATAAACAGAAATACTTTTCTACAATTAAGAGGTTTTTCCAATGACACGAAATATAAGAACTTTTTCTTTCTTATTATCTAACTGAATAATCACATGGATTTCACGAAAGAGTGTATAAAGAGATAATTAGGAAGAAAAAAACTACTAAAAGAAGGGGACGCCAAAGTTAGTATATTATACATGGCTTAAGAAGACATGCCATAGTTAGTATACTCTTTGTTATGCACGAAAGGGTGTATAACGAGATTATTATTAGAAAAAAAAAATACTTTGAAAAAGACATGCCAAAGTTTGTAGTATACCATAGTCCATATAAAGGGTAAATTTCACAAATGGTTATATAATTATGATTTTTTTTCCATCAAAGTCATATAACTTTATTTTCTCACACAAAAATCATATAACCATGACTTTTTTTCCATCAAAGTCACATAACTTATTTTCTCACACAAAAATCATAAAACTTTTACTAACTCACACAAAAATCATAGTGATCGCAAAATATAATTTTTAAGTAATATTTTTTTATTTTGCGGTTTTTTTTATATTTTTAATCCAATAAATAATAATCCAATAAAAATAGGAATGACTCAATCCGACCTAGTCTACCCGACCCAATACTCGTATATATAAATTAAATAATACTAAAAGTGAATAGTAAATCCTTCAAAATATGATACTTCTATCTTTTTTTTTTCAAGATTTTTATTCAAATTGATAGTTTTTAATTTCAAGTGCTGTCTAATTATAACTTTTTTTTTCTTTCTTTTTTTTTTCTTTTCAGAATCGCATGCATTCCGAACTAACTTTTTATGGGGAAAGAATTCACTTTTAATATTATTTTAACTTATTATGGATAGTGGGTCAGAATAGGTTGGGTTATTCCTATTTTAAGGAGAAAGTACAAAATTAACCGGTCGGCCGAAACTAATTGCTTTTTCTAGCCACAATATATAGAAAATTGTGTATGTTATATGTATATAACACACACACACACACACACACACACACACATATATATATATATATATATATATATTGGTTAATTATTTATTCGATTGAAAATAAAAATAAAAAACATAAAATAAGAAAATATTGTCGGAAAATTTATTTTCCGACCACTATAATTTTTGTGTGAGTTAGTAAATATTTTATGATTTTTATGTGGGGAAATAAAGTTATATGACTTTGATGAAAAATAGTTATAGTTATATGATTTTTGTGTGAGAAAATAAAGTTATATGACTTTGATGAAAAAAAAGTCATAATTATATGATTATTTGTGAAATTTACCCTCCGTATACATGGCTTAAAATGAATTAGTAAAGAAAAATTAAACACTATGACTAATTTGTAATATTTAACTGTTTACTCTGATGTCTTTTAAAGCAATATCTCTGTATTTAGGGGTGTACAGACGAACCCGACAAACTGCATCAACCCGATAATCTGAGTCAAACCGAGAAAAAAAAATCAACTATGATTTGGTTTGTTGTTGGGAAAAAACCCCAACCATAATTAGTTTGGTTTGATTTGAATTATAAAAGTCAAATTGAAACCAAACCAGCCCGATATTATATATATATATATATATATAAATTGTAAATATATTTAATATATATAAATATGTATTGTAGTGGATTTTATAAATATTTCTTAAGATATTTCATAGTTTTTTCTTTTAGCGTATTATCTCAAGCATAGACTTATAATTTTGGATGCTCCAATAAGTTTTATAGTCCATAAATGTTAGTTGCTCAAATAAATCCTAAACCGAAATGAAATCAATATTAATGCTAATAAAAGACATGCAATTCAGTTGTACTACGAATGAAAATAGTGTTGGATATCTATTTTTAGTTTTTTCATGGTAGATAAAATGCATAACTTATTTTTGTTTTAGTGTTTAGTTATGTAAATAATAGTAATTATTAGTCATACTTTGTCACGGCCCAATTCCCAAACCCGGTTGTGATGGCGCCTCTCGTGAAGACAATGCCAGCCAACATAACATCAATGCCCCTTTTTAACAGTTAGCAAACATAAATGAATGAATAATACGACTTAATGACATTAATGACTGATATTTACCACCCAACACTGTCCGACCAGGGTGTCACAAGTCACGAACATCTAAAGAAGCCTGAACACAACTACAGAGTCTGTAATTTACATGGATCAAATTTAAAATAGAAGAAGGAAAAATCAGGTGCCGCGGACGCTGGCGGTCACCTTACTCTACTACAATAGTGATACCTTCAATCAACTCAAAACCCGCTACCGGGTGAACAATACCTGCAACTGCACGCGAGGTGCAGGGAGTAAACTGAGTACTCCAACTCAATGAGTAATAAGAGTAAATAATAAATGAGCGGTAAGAAAATACGTAAAGCACCCCATCATGCTATATAGGACAGTACGACCCTTGAGAAAACAGTAATTCCGTGAAAATCCTTTAGAAAATATCTGGATCAGTTAAAAACCTCTTTTGAAAATATCCTTTTCCCAACAGTCAAGCAATTGAATGCACAGTCAGATAGTGCAAGTCCGCACATAAGTCAGCCCCTCGGGCACAACACTCCATTAACAAATAACACCAGCGTATCTGGTAATAGTGCAAGAAATAACATGAATGCCAATGATATAAGAGTATTGAATGTCATGCCACGTAGCATAAACAGGAACCAATGCATGAATGCAATGCAATGCACATGACCGCTGCGGCGCGCAGCCCGATCCATTTGGGTACCCGCGCTCACTGTGGGGCTTCAGACTCCGGAGAGGCTCCTACAGCCCAAGCGCAATATCAATATCACACCGCTGCGGCATGCAGCCCGGTCCATCCTCTGTTCAGAACATGCATATGAGCCACTAGGGCGATGTCAAGTAATAGTTCTCAGCTCCAAACATCAGAAAATGTAGTTTTAAGTTTTAAAACCTTAGAAGTATGTCTGGACATTTCAAAACAGTGTTTAACTCAGGACTGAAATTATTTAACATGCCAAGTATCATGAAAATAGTGAAAATAATCCCTAAAGGATTCAATCAGTTGGCACGAGGCCCAATTTCGATAATTAATCCATTTTTATAAGGATGTCAACTAGCTTCAATTAATTAGGTAGTTATTTCATTAATCGGGACGGAAAAAGTCACAATCCCCAATGGTGCTCTACCCCACGCCCGTTATTCGGCGTGCAAGTTACCTCAATACAACACTCTGATATGCAAATCTGGGGTTTCAAACCTCAAGATATCATTTACAAGTGTTACTCACCTCGAACCGGCGAAAACTCAAGCTCGCGACACCGTTGCCCCTCAATTCGGCCTCCTCGTGCGTCGAATCTAACCAAAATCAGAGTGAATACATCACAATATGCTACGGGAACAATAACCAATCGAAAACGATCGAGAAAAAGCAAAAATCTCAAAACTAGCAAAACCCGAGCTCCGCCCGCTTCTCGAAAAATTACAAAACTAATATTACCGAATTTCTCGTCTCGCCACGAGTCCATACATACCAAGAACTCCCAAATCCGAGCTCAAATGACCTATCAAATCCCAATTTGAAATATCAAAATTCAAGCCCTAGCTTTACCCCTTTTTAATGAATTTCAACCAATTTCCATGGTAAATCTAACATAATCTTGAATAATTAGGCCAAAGAGCTTACCTCCAATCGATTCTCAGTCAAAACCCTCAAAAATTCTCGCCCAAATATCTCCAAGTCTCTCAAAGATGGTGGAAACTATCCCTTGCTCGCGGATGAATTATGACATTTAAAACCCTTCTGTCTACAGCAACTTTCGCTTTCGCGGTCACACAACCACTTCTGCGGTCACCGCTCTTGCTGTCTCTTTCCGCTTCTGCGGACTTTTAGTTAAGGGGCATGACTGTTTCTACGGTCCAAAACTCGCACCCGCGATACCGCTCCTGCGGTCAAGGCTTCCGCTTATGCGGAACCAGCCCTGAGCTCGAATTCTGCTTTTGCGCCTGCCCATCCGCTTCCGGATAACCTGCGGTCCCAAAACCGCAGGTGCGAAAACACCAGATACCAGCAATCTTCAGCAACCCACAAGTCTAATTTTCTTCCCGTTGGCCATCCAGAATTACCTCGAGGCCCCCGGGACCTCAACCAAAAGCACCAACATATCCCAAAACATCATACGAACTTGTTCCAATCATCAAAACACATCAAACAACGCTAAAACCATCAATTCACATCGGATTCAAGCCTAAGTATCTTCAAAACTTCTGAAATGCGCATTCGATCAAAAACTCAACCAAACAATGTCCGAATGACCTAAAAATTTGCACACATATCCAAAATCACCCAACGAAGCTACAACAACTCTCGGAATTCCTTTCCGACCCTCGGATCAAAATCTCACCCATTAACCGGAATTCGCCAAAATACTAACTTCGCCAATTCAAGCCTAATTCTACACCGGGCCTCCAAAATAAATTCCGATCGCGCTCCTGAGTCACAATTCACCTCCCGAAGCTAACTGAATCACCAGAAATCACATCCGATCTCTCTAACTCAATAGTCAATATTCGATTGACTTTTCCAACTTAGCTTTCCTTAAAGAGACTAAATGTCTCATTTTTTATCAAAACCAATCCAAATCAACTCTAACACACCACATACCGATAACGAAACATGAAGAAGCATAAAATGGGGGAAACTGAGCAACAACACATGAGACGACGGGTCAGGTCATCACATCCTCCCCAACTTAAACAAACGCTCGTCCTCGAGAGTGCCAGAGTTGTCCTAGAAGCCAACCAATAGCTGAATGACCTTACCAAGTATACACCCGGGGTGATCCCACGTCACCCTATCTTACATAGATCCGATAATACAGCACAACTAAAATTTCACAGCCCATCTAGACCATAAACCGTAGAACCACATTGCACTTTCCAAAATCATACGCAGAATAAACCCGAACCAGCTGTAATAACCTACACCTGCAACCTCAGGTGAAACCATACAATATATCACATAATCCAACACTCGAAACGATAGTCACTATGCACAGCAGTTGCCCACAATACTCAATTACTGATAGGAACCTCTTATTAGCTAAAGTCTTATTCCAACACTTTTATATACTGCCAACGATAAATAAAACACGCGATAAACCGTAACCATTCCTCAGGTCACCGATACGTAAAGCCACTTCCCTGTTGACTAATGCCACAACAGATTTCCGGGCCAAACCTCGATATAAACCCTCTAATCAGCTGAAATCATATCTGTTCGCATTCATTAATGACTCCAACGATCACCTCGAATTCAACGCATCACTCTAGTGATATGACACCTCATCACAGGCCTAAGCCACAACTTGCATAATCCACGAACCAATGATGGGCGGTGTAAACATACTTAAATCATGACAAATGACTCAAACAAAAGAGCTGTAGCTCAAACTCCTCGGTACCATCACAACACAAGGCTGGGACCTCGTCCCACATCATAGAAATAGAATACCTGAATCTACCCCGAAGGGTCTAATCTCCACGTAGCCTCGCTACAATGCGCGATCTTATCCAAACACTGTTACGTATGAAGCATCTCAAGTCGCTATACTTGAAATTGACAACCACACACGGTTGATATCTAGAACCCAAACAAATCATTATACCCATGGCGAAGCAAGTAATATACACCATATGATCCTGAAAGGACACATCCGATGCGCCATTCATCGAGCAACACCCAATACGGACTTTCCTTAGAACCCAGGAAGCAAGGCATACAAAGTAACATTTGGAAAACTATTCTCAACATCACACTGTTGCGGCGTGCAACCCGATCCAGGTAACATACTCGTGGCAGCGTGCCACCCGATCCACACAAATATCTCACATAGGGAGATGCACATCGAGCCAAATTTGCTCATTAAAACAAAATACCGAGCATCGAACATAAGCATACTGAGTGCATAATGATATCTACTTATAGCGTTGTAAGATACAAAACTCAACTTCCACTATGAATCTCGATATCACCGCACTATATGTGCCCACAGTCCGAAAATTATAACGCCTCACAGCACAGAAAAAGCAACTCATAGATCTCCCCAGATCACTAGTAGGTTCAATAACAATCGAATCAAACTATCTTTCATCAATATAATTCGGGACTAACCAATCCAACTTAAGCTAAACACGTATCCAATCAGCTTACCAACAAACTCATTACCAAGAAGCCTGAAGCTGCTCCTTCCACTACTATAACTCATGCCAGAGCCGTACGATACGGTGCCTGACACCAAATCAATACTGAAATCCACAATCCCGCCCGGCGACATGCCCGGCCACAAAGGAACGCATCCGAAAAAGAGTCCCTCAATACTGGAACTGAATCAATGGTAGAACCTCTACACTGATATCCGCCACAAAGGCCCAATTAAGAAAAGCAATCCTTTTCCAGCCGTCCACCGGTCTTTGGAACACAACCATTCTGCTAGAACATAGTCCGATTCACCTTGCCACGCAACCTGTGGCATTTTCCAACATAACCCATAGCACAATCGTCTAGAATAACCCAACACTGAGACAATCAGTCTAAACCCCAATATCATATCCAGAACCTAATATACCAAGCAAAGAAAGATCCATTCGGGCTTTCAAACCCCCAATAGCCACTAACGGAACCAATACACACTATCTACTACCACTACATAGCCTGAACCTGGGAACTCTCAGTCTCCAGCTCCACATAGCACACAAATTACTATACCCGATCCCAAATTCTGCAGTATAAATACATATTACACCTCGAGTACCCAAACATTTCACGAAAGATATTCTAAAATTCCCACTGTGCCACCAAACAAACTCAGATATCGACAGTCGATCTATCAAGAAAATGCCGCAACACTACCAAAGTGCCATCAACTTAATCACATAACAGATACCCTCGTCAAATCACTATGATTAGCAACACCATTTCCTTAGTCATATAAGGATCATTCACCCTAATCATCTGAAGATCGATTCTTAAATCACCTGCAGCTGCCCGTGCTGCTTAAGAATTTAATGACTTTCCATTCCGAACTGAACTGAGCCTTACACACACAAATCCCAATCCTCCACAACATATCGCATATACCATACCACACTCGGATAACATAAGAACTTTTATCTCCCTTCCACGCCGCAGACATCGACGCGCTCAACTAGTCAAGAATTTTCATTGATCCCGTTTAGAAGAAAAATCATTACACACTCCATGCTTCGCATACCCATAGAAAATATACTCACCTTCAAACCATGGTAAAACCCAACAAGAATATCTCTACTAACTCCATTTGTACAAGCTAAATTGCCAGGATTAAATCCTTCTATCTAAACCAAGCTGAGCAAGCCGTCAAAACCCAAGAGCATTGCTGCAAAATGCCTGTAAAAGCTCATTGCCTTGAACACATACAAAGAATTAATCATACCCTTACCATACCGATTTGGTCTATTATCAAGCTATTCCGTCTATCAAATTTCTCTTTTTATTCATCATCCACTTGATATTTCCCCCTCGTTGTAGCATCAAAATGCCTCAATCCAGGCTCACCACAGGAGATTCGAACGTAAGATCACACTGTCTAAGACCCATAGGACACTGAATGCTTTCTCAACCGTGCCCAGAAATACCACATTTCAGAATACTTTACTTGAAGAACTTCTTGCGAATCGGAATTCATTACCATTACTTCCCAGATACTGATACATAGAATCCCATAACTAGCATAAAATATCACAAGTCTTGATCCTTTTCTAATGGAAACACAGTCTCTAGCCACATACACCACCTTAAGACACCTGATTATTGCATGCAAAATCTTGAACACAATAAAACCATTCTCGAGAGTCATTCACTCCTATTCCAATTGCAAATTACCCGACTTAACGAACAGAACCACTCGTGCCTTATTAGCACTCTGACACCGTAGGATATGATCTCATTCCAATACAAACAAATATCTTCCTTCTCTATACACAGAGCATTCTTTATCAACAACAGCTCAATACATCCTATTACTTCCTCGCATCTACGAAGCATCATATAACCTTTATCAAAATTTTACTTCACTTGTGCCACTCATTTTTGCAACCAGGACTGATCCGCCGATATACCTCGAAACGGAACCAACATAGCACACAACCGTGCAATCAGCTAATCAACAACAACCTCCCCAACTTGGCTCGAAGCCATCTATTAGGACACATTTAATAACCCATAATACTTTTACTCTAATGATGCCACAATATTATAGTGAGATTAAACTCAAATCATCTACTAGTTTATGAAAACAAAGATCCTCTGATACTGAAATCCTCTACAAACCTCGCATTCATCCCCACATCAGCCGAGTCCACTTTCTGAATCGACCCAAATTTTCAAATTACAACACGTACCTTTCAATTACACATGAGATCTTCTAACAATATACATAAGAATCGCACCCCTTAAGAACACTCCACAGGATATAACCCACCTGCTTCGCCTCAGTTTAGTATTTCAGCACACCTTCTACCGTCATACACATAACACAGTCATTTAGTCTTCCTGAGTCTGAACTCATACCGCCACATGTGATGCACTTACTTTCCAACTAGGAGATACGGAAACATTCTTCACGCGCCCATAACTCGGGCTACACATCGAATCACAATAGGAATGGAACACTTAACAGTTCACCTACTATCCAGCAGACCTCTTCGTCACTACCAAGTCACATAGATACATCTCGCAGCACTAACATACTCATCACATGGATATCCAACCGCCATTCCGGCTAATAACGACAATACTGGACATATAAGTTCAAAACACTTACTCACACGATTAGCACCTCAGTGCTCAAGCCATAGGCAAGATGTGGCCTCAAGTCCTCCAGACTGGCCCAACATCAAACTCGTGGGATCACATCTTGCCCCTTGATCGGGGAATCATAAGCCATCAAGACACATACAATACTGAGCGTTCACGTGCGCATACAGATGTGTGGAAGGAATTTCAAGAGTTATATCTCAAGCTGAATCAAGTACGCACGATAAGAATTCCAAGAAAGTGAAGTTTTCCTAAAGGTTTTGCAGCCTCTCGAGGATAAATACAGATGTCTCCGTACCGATCCGCGAGACTCTACTAAACCTGCTCATGACTCGTGAGACCTGGTAACCTAGGCTTTAATACCAACTTGTCACGACCCAATTCCCAAACCTGGTCATGATGGCGCCTCACGTGAAAACAAGGCCAGCCAACAGAACATCAATGCCCCTTTTTAACAGTTAACAAACATAAATGAATGAATAATGCGACTTAATGGCATTAATGACTGATATTTACCGCCCAACACTACTTGACCGGGGTGTCACAAGTCACGAGCATCTAAAGAAGACTGAACACAACTACAGAGTCTGTAATTTACATGGATCAAATTTAAAATCAAAGAAGGGAAAATCGGGTGTCGCGGACGCTGGTGGTCACCTTACTCCGCTACAATAGTGATACCTTCAATCAGTTCAAAACCTGCTACCGGGTGAACAAACCTGCAACTGCACGCGAGGTGCAGGGAGTAAAGTGAGTACTCCAACTTAATGAGTAATAAGAGTAAATAATAACTGAGCCGTAAGAAAACACGTAAAGCACTCCATCATGCTATATAGGACAGTACGACCCTTGAGAAAACAGTAATTCCATAAAAATCCTTTAGAAATATCTGGCTCAGTTAAAAACCTCTTTTGAAATATTCTTTTCCCAACAGTCAAGCAATTGAATGCATAATCAGATAGTGCAAGTCCGCACATAAGTCAACCCCTCGGGCACAGCACTCCATTAACAAATAACACCAGGGTATCTGGTAACAGTGCAAGAAATAGCATGAAGGCCAATGATATGAGAGTGCTGAATGTCATGCTACATAGCACAAACAGGAAATAATGCATGAATGCAATGCAATGCACATGACCACTGCGGCGCGCAGACCGATCCATTTGGGTACCCGCGCTCACTGTGGGGCTTCAGACTCCGGAGGGGCTCCTACAGCCCAAGCGCAATATCAATATCACACCATTGCGACGTGCAGCCCGATCCATCCTCAGTCCAGAACATGCATATGAGCCACTAGGGCGATGTCAAGTAATAGTTCTCAGCTCCAAACATCAGAAAATGTAGTTTAAGTTTTAAAACCTTAGAAGTATGTCCGGACATTTCAAAACAATGTTTAACTGAGGACTGAAATCATTTAACATGCCAAGTATCATGGAAACAGTGATAATAATCCCTAAAGGATTCAATCAGTTGGCACAAGGCCCAATTACGACAAATAATCCATTTTTATAAGGATGATAACTAGCTTCAATCAATTAGGTAGTTATTTCATTAAGCGGGACGGAACAAGTCACAATCCCAAATGGTGCTCTACCCCACGCCCGTTATCAAGCGTGCAAGCCACCTCAATACAGCACTATGATGTGCAAATTCGGGGTTTCAAACCCTCAGGATATCATTTACAAGTATTACTCACCTCGAACTGGCAAAAACTCAAGCTCGCGACGCCATTGCCCCTCAATTCGGCCTCTTCGCACGTCGAATCTAACCAAAATCAGAGCGAATACATCACAATATGTACGGGAACAATACCCAATAAAAAATGATCGAGAAAAAGCAAAAATCTCGAAACTAGCAAAACCCGATCCCCGGGCCCGCTTTTGAAAAAATTTCAAAACTTACATTACCGGATTTCTCGTTTCGCCACGAGTCCATACATACCAAGAACTCCCAAATCCGAGCTCAAATGACCTATCAAATCCCAATTTGAAACATCAAAATTCAAGCCCTAACTTTACCCCCTTTTTAAAGAATTTCAATCAATTTCCATGGTAAATCTAACATAATCTTGAATAATTAGGCCAAGAAACTTACCTCCAATCGATTCTCAGTCAAAACCCTTGGAAATTCTCGCCCAAAGCTCTCCAAGTCGTTCAAAGATGGTGGAAACTACCCCTTGCTCGCCGATGAATTATGACATTTAAAACCCTTCTATCCACAACAACTTTCGCTTCTGCGGCCACACAACCGCTTCTGCGGTCACCGCTCTTGCGGTCTCTTTCCGCTTCTGCGGACTTTCACTTAAGGGGCATGACCGCTTCTGCGGTCCAAAACTCGCACCCGCGATACCGCTCCTGCGGTCAAGGCTTCCGCTTATGCGAAATCAGTCCCGAGCTCGAATTCCGCTTTTGTGCTTGCCCATCTGCTTCCGCGATACCGCACCTGTGGTCCCAAAACCGCAGGTGCGAAAACACCAGATACCAGCAACCTTCAGCAACCCACAAGTCCAATTTTCTTTCCGTTGGCCATCCGGAATCACCTCGAGGCCCCCGGGACCTCAACCAAGAGCACCAACATATCCCAAAACATCATACGAACTTGTTCCAATCATCAAAACACATCAAACAACGCTAAAACCATCAATTCACATCAGATTCAAGCCTAAGTTTCTTCAAAACTTCTGAAATGCGCATTCGATCAAAAATCCAACCAAACGATGTCCGAATGACCTGAAAATTTGCGCACATATCCAAAATCACCCAACGAAGCTACAACAACTCTCGGAATTCCATTTCGACCCTCGGATCAAAATCTCACCCATCAACCGGAATTCGCCAAAATACTAACTTCGCCAATTCAAGCCTAATTCTACACTGGGCCTCCAAAATCAATTCTGATCGCGCTCCTGAGTCACAATTCACCTTCCGAAGCTAACCGAATCACCAGAAATCACATCCGAGCCCTCTAACTCAATAGTCAACATTCGGTTGACTTTTCCAACTTAAACTTTCCTTAAAGAGACTAAGTATCTCATTTCTTATCAAAACCAATCAAAATCAACTCTAACACACCACATACCAATAACGAAACATGAAGAAGCATAAAATGGGGAAAACGGAGCAACAACACATGAGACGACGGGTCGGGTCGTCACATACTTATTTAGCAACTTAGTAATTTTAAATTATGTTTGTTTTTATTATGGCTTATTAATAATATTTATTTTATTCGATTTTATTATTTTTATTGTTGAATATTTTAGTACAATGCCATGACAAGTCTCATATTTATGTTATTTTACTGAAAAACACCTTATATAGTTCTGTCTTATTAGGATTAAAGAAATATTTGGAATACAAATTCTATGTTTTGTGCTATGAAGACTTTATGGAAAAAAATAGAAAAAAATTCAAAAATCCCAAAAACCGAGATTAGAAAACTCGACTTTTATTGATTTGGTTTGATTTTTAAATTTAATAACCCAACACAATTGATTTAATTGATAATTGAAAAATCTGAACTAACCTGACCTACGTATACCCCTATCTGTATTAATGCCTTTTGTATTTTCAACTCATCGTCTTTCCACCAAACCAAATTGTCCCATTACTTCGAGTTATTAACTCGTGACAATTACTCTTTTTTTGTGGAACTTGTGATAGTTACTAAGAATCAGATATTTGGCTCATACTAACTTTACACACGGGCAATAATAGCACTTAAAATGATAGAGTGCTCTTATATGGGTGTTTTGATTTAGAAAATGTTAGACATATACACTGTAATGCAAGGATTAATAGTGCACGAATTAATAATACAATAACTATAAGTTAGAGATTAATTTTTATCGAACATTTGATTTTTTTTAAAAACAAATATAGGATATAGATGATAAATTTTTGTATATGTTTATATTTAAACTTAATAAAATTGAAAGCGTGAACGCGCGATGATGATGTTTGAGGAAAAAGCATCGAGTAATTTTGTCATTTGGTAATTAATCTATGTATCGTTATTCAATGCTATATTAGGTAAGGGTGTCAATGGATATTTGAAAATCGATTAAGCCGATCGAACTATACCGCACCGAATCGATTCTTAGGTTTCTTTTAAAGAAATCGTAGGTTTTTATATAAATCTATAACTGTATCGATAACTAAGGTAGTTTTTTATTTTATAAAAGTAACCCGAAAAATACCGAACCGTACCGAATAAATTTTACACGTGAAAAATATATTTAAAACTAATAAAGCATTAAATTTTTATTAGGCCTTGGAATTATGAAAACTGTTACAAGCCAACAAGTAATTAAACTCAAAATACTAATTCCTAAAACTTATTATCCTACTTATACTTAAACTACGTTATTTCAAGTATCTTTATTAAGAAGACACAAAATATTCCAGCAATTAAAAGTAGCAAATTGTAATATATTGAATATGTTTCCTTTCATATAATTTAGATTTATCTTTTTGAATATTTTATATAGACTTTATTCTTGAGTCTCAGCTTGACTAATATCTATGCACTCGTGTGATTTATATTTTTTTGCTTTTACTTGGTTTTTTTTACGTTGTTGTCGAATAGTTGATGTATATACTTTAGCCATCTTTCATGTTATTTTAGTTCATCACTTTTTAAACAGTAAAAATATTTAGAGATTTTTGTTAAGTCCTATAAAAGAACGCATGTTATTGCATTCTACTTTACTAGTGAATTTTACATGACATTTAAAAAAATACCGAAAATTAACCGAGCTGTACCGATATTGAAGTAAAACTGACATGATTGAGACGGTTTCAAAAAGTTTAATTTTAGTTATGCATAATAGAATAATCAAAAAATTAGTATAGTACAAACGTGATAAAATAACCGGCCGAGCCAGACCATTGACACCCCTAATATTAGATGTAAATTAAATGATATATCCGTTGGCATATTAAATTATGTGAAGCAGTTATGCAGGTTTCAAAATACAAAATCAAACACTTGATATATAAAGCAGTGTAATGTTAGACGCGGATATTTTTTTTCTCTCATATTATTGTTTACCCTTAAAACTGGATAACAATTAAATTTATGGTTTTAAGGACACATAATTTCACCTAATACCAATAGATAAATATAAAGATTAGTAATAAAAATTAATAATAAGAATAAACAAACCAATGTTACAACTTAATTCAGCCTTCGAGCTCGGATGTTCTCGAACTGGTTGCAAGAATAGTAAAAAATATGACAAGCTGATGAACAAAAGAGTGCACACTAAAGAGAAAATATTGTATTACTTTGGTATGCGTGAATGTAAGATGGTTACAAAATAATTATGACCCTCTTTATATAGTAGATGATTCCTATCTATGGTACAATTCTATTACGAAAGTAAATCCCATGATTAGCCTAAACAATCGCCCTTGATTCATCTGTTTCGGGATTTTTGCCGTGATTTTCAACCGGTCACGGACATCTCGCTTTTCCGTTATTGTTCTTTGCTCGAAGTCTGCCATATTTGGTCTCGATCACTGCTGGTTTCGATCTCGACGGGCAACTCGATTCTCGAACTCGATACCTTGTCTTCATGCTCTGATCTGATCCACTACGAGGCTGACCTTCGATACAATTCCCTTTTCTCGATCAAATAATAAAATCGGGTAGGCTCGGTTTTACCCGTATACCGATAGTCCCCTCGTTTCTTGGAGTGTAATGAGCATAAACAAATTGAGCCTTCGATTTTGTACCTCAACCTGTCATGACGTCATCCTCGTGACGTAAGCGACCGAAGTGACAGAATGTAACGACCCGGTTAGTCGTTCTAAGATTTGTAGCCCCTTTTCTCTCATTTCTATTTTTTTATTGTATTGTTCAGCTGTGTTGAGTTGTATCAAGTTGGTAGGTTTGGGTTTGGTGTAGTTTTGGAGTAAAATGATCATTTAGTCTCTTAGTTAGAAACCTAAGTTAGAAAGGTCAACTGGAAGTTGACTTATGAGTAAACAAATTTGGATTTGGATTTTTTATGATTCGATTAGCTTCTTTGGATGATCTTAGATTTAGGAGCGTGTCCGGAATATAATTTGGAGGTTCGTGATAGAATTAGGCTTGAATTGGCGGAAGTTAAAAATTTAGCGATTTTGGTTGGCAAAGGAAAAATTAGGTGCCGGGGTCGGAATAAAATTTCAAAAAAGCTGGAGTGGGTTCGTAGTGTCATTTGTGAAGCGTGGGCCAAAAACTACTAGGCTAGTAGAAAATAATCTGTTATAATATATAAGATAATGTGCTAGATAAATAGTTAGTGTCCTAATTTATCATTACATGTGTTAATAGATAATAAAATAAATGAGAAAATAAGTAATATTGAAAGAATGGGCTAGGGCTGTATTGTTTTTCCTAATGGCCCAAGTAATGTGACTTAGACTAAAGAATTAGTAATAAAGTTTTAGGGTATTAGCTTTTACGCCTCAATTACAATTGTAAGGAAGAGGCAACAGACGGGTCTTTGGTGGAGTGGACGTTAACGAGAATCGAGAGCAAGAAGTTGATATTTCTTCAATTCAAAGTTTAGTACTCAGGTACATTATATATTTTATCCCAATAAATATATGGCTTGAACTTGGTAAGGAAAGAATTGTTTATTTTATTGTATGGTAGTATTAAGAATTGAATGTGCAATAGTTGAGCATGGCAGAATACTCATGAGGCCTTAGGAAAGAATAAATAATTTAATAAAAGAAATATTACCATTCAATATGGACAAAATCA
>MU730654.1:0-19367 GCA_026770625.1 Nicotiana glauca
CCCCTCGAGACCCCGCCTGAACATACTGACAAGTTTGGAATCATAAAATGCACTCGCTCGAACCCTCTGAATGCGCGAAACAATATTAAAACTAAGAATCACACCCTAAAACCAATTGGATCAAACTTATGAACTTTAAGTTCTTCAATCCACTCCCAATGTGCTGAAACGTACTTATACTACTCGGGATGATACCAAATTTTCTTGCAAGTCTTAAATGACATTATGGAAGTATTCCCGATCTTGGAATTCTATTTGGACCTCGATATCACATAAACCTGCTCCAAACCAAATTTAAAGAACTTCAAAATTATTAAGGAGTCACCTTTCACTATTAGGCGCCAAAACGCTCCCGGGTTATCCAAAACACGATTCGGACATACACCCAAGTCCGAAATAATCATATGAACCTGTTGGAACCTTCAAATCCCGATTCCCAGTTCATTTACTAAAAATGTTGATTGAAGTCAAACTTGTCCTTTTAATCCAACCTTAAAGAACCAAGTGTTCCGATTTCAACACATACTCTTCCAAATCCCAAACCAATCCATGCAAGTCATAAATCAATAAAAGCAAATATGGGAAGTCTTATTTAGGGGAACAGAGTTCCAGAAAGCAAAACAACCAGTTGGGTCATTACATTCTCCGCCTCTTAAACAAACGTTCATCCTCGAACGAGTTTAGATTCATACCTGAAGTGCTAAATAAGTGTGGATATCTAATTCGCATGCCCTCCTCGGACTCCCAGGTCACCTCCTCGACTAGTAGGCCCCTCCACTAAACCTTTACCGCAAAATCTTCTTAGATCTCAACTTGCGATCCTGTTTATCAACAATAGCAATTAGCTCCTCCTCATAACCCAAGATCTCATCTTGCTAAATAGTTCTGAAGTCTAACACATGTAACAAGTCAGTATGGTACCTCCTGTGAGCACGCGATTTTTGCCTCACATGAATTACTCCCACAAAATGAAAACAACAATTGTTTGTTTTATTGTGTGCACTTTTGTGAATTTTCGTGGAATTTTCTATCATTATTTGCATTTTTTCCTTGCATTTTTATTTGTTTAAATTAATGAAAAAAATACAAAAATAATTTGCATTTTTCATTTAAGATTTAATTTTACATTTAAGATTAATTAAGTAAATTATTGTTTTACAAAAATAAAAAGAAAATCATAAAAATATGTATTTTTGCATTTTTAGCGTTTAAAGTCAAATTGTGTGATTCCTCTTTTAAAATTGGTATTTAATTGTGTATGATAATTATTAATTAGAACAAAGTAGTTTTTTAAGTGGATTAGGATTTATAATTTAATTTAGGAAATATTAGTATTAATTTTGGAAATAATTAGAAAATAAAAGAATGAAAATAGTTAAAAGGAAATCATTTAGGCCAATTCTTAATCTACCTTTAATCAAGCCCAAATACGTTTACACAGACCAAATTACCCCCCCCCCCCCATCCGGCCCAAAATGATTAGGCCATTTCAACCTTCCAAACGACATCGTTTATGTCACACTCGATCTTAACCGTGGATCTCATAAGATCGAATGGTTCAGTTCGTCTTCAGCATAGACGATGTTTTGAGTTGATTGATCTCAACCGTTCATCAATCCTAATCAAACGGTCCAGTGAGATTCTCACAACCCGACTCTGACCCGTTCCAAAACTGACCCAGTCTCCCACTTAAAGAAACGATGTCGTTTCTATTAAGTAATTGATCCACGCCGTTGATCTTAATTGATCTAACGGTCTGGATTAAATCCCCACCCCGGTATATATTTCCCCAATGACCCAGCTCCCCTTAGAACCCCCCTCTTTTCGTCTCTCTCAAGGTCTTCAGAGACCAGACCTTGCTCCGTCGCTGACTGCCCGCCGGAAATTGCCCACGGCGGTAGTTAGTCGCCAAACCCTACCAAAATTACACTCCAAACTCCCCTCAACCTCCTCTTCCCAAATATCCAAATCACTCCCTTCGAATCACAGCAAAACCTGTCGAATATCAATTTGAATCGATGAAACCTAGCGCTGCCCTAAAATTCTTAGGTGGCGGCGCCACCTCCCCTTGACCCCAAATTAACACCCTACAGCCCCCATGGCTTCCTCTGTCTGAATCCGAAACTAGTTCCCCTCAAACACCCCTCCAATTCCTCGAATATTAGATCAATGAATCAACTATGAACTCTAATTCCCAAAACAGCCCTGTTTCGAGTTGGTCGTGAAGATTTAGGCTCGTTATGATGTTATTTGTGTGTTCTTGATAAGGACACACGAATAATATCATAATTTGCCAGAAAATCCAAACAATCAGAGGGTCAATAGCAGGTCAATTTTGACCGGTAAGTTCCTTGTTTCATTTTTTCTTTTATTTTCATTTCACCTCTTCTTCTTATTCTTTTCTTTTTTCTGTAAATAATTTGGTTAATATGTGAACTAGTTTTTGATTGGAATTAATAATCGTCCGTTTGATTTTAGTTCCTATCTTTGTGAATTTTGTTATTCAATCTTAGGAATAATTTTAAAATTTTGAACCTTTTAGATGTGTCATGCATTCTGTTTTAATTTTATTAGTTTGATTTTGTGTGTGGTTTCAATTAAATAATCCTTGATTATTGCTGATAATTTAATTTAATTTCATGATTAGTTGGATTGTTTAATTAGTTCAATTTTAAGATATGTTTGGTTATAGCTGGCTAGGCTAGATTTTGAATAACCATGGTCATCTTTGACTTGGTTAAAGGGGCTGGTTAATTAGATTTTGAGTTAACCTAGGCTAAAGTGATAATGAGATATTGAAATAGGGGATTTCAGGGGTAATTCCGGGGTAGTTTGGGCATAAGGGGCTGCTGATTAATTTAGAGGCTGTTAAGAACTAAGTGGAGACTCTCCTAAGTGGATTGAAAAGGTTAAAAACAATTAATAGTGGGAAATGCACTTGATAATTTTAAGGATCGAAATAGGCATTATTGATTATTTTAAAAGCAATAAGGTTAAGTGCATAATTTTTAAATTGAAAGGATAAGTTGTAGTGGAAAATGCACTAATTCAATGCCCACTTTAAAGAGCTAGAAATCAGATATAAAAGGGAGGGCATTCTGAAAAGAAATGGGAGACAGAAATACACTGAAAAAAACTGGACAGCCTGAAAACACCTTAGAATTTGAGGAATTAGACACACTGAAATACAGAAAACACTCTGGATTTCTGATTTCGTTTGCTTCAGTTTCGTTTGCTGTTCGATTGGGTTTAGTTCTGAATTGTTTCAAATCAGTTTTCTGGGTTCTATTGTTGCTGTGTTGATTGATCCATTGCTGGATTTCTAAAATTGTTCCTGAATTGCTACTGAGTCCTGTTATTGCTGCTGACTTCTCTTACTTCTTCTTTTATTACAAATTCCAGGTACATATTCTGTATATCTCAAGCTTATGGAAATGAAGTAAAATGTTGTTTGAGCTGTTCTCTGAATCCATTTCGCCTCTGTTTTAGTTTTAATGTGAAAAATAGTCATATTCCCATTAAATTTTGTGTTGTCTGTTAATTGGAATAATTCTGGACTGTATGGTTTGGACTATTTCAGACTATTAGACTTGTAATTATCCAATTCTAGTCTTAGTATGGTTTAATGCAAGTTTCAATTTAGCATTTTGTTAAAAAAATAGAAAAATGGGAACTTGTTTTGATTTTGAGATCAGTATGTGATGTCCGTTTTAATTTTAATTTCAAGCTGAATGTGTACTTCAAATAATTTTGTATTGCAGTAGTTAATATCAACAGATTAGTTGTTTGAAAATCAGATATGGTCAAAGTGTGAATTTAGGCTCTTCTTTCTAGTGTATCAACTTGGATGAGTCTCGATGCAATTCAAAACCATGGCTGAATGAACATTAACGGATTTCATTATTAAAGGACTAACATACCAATTTGCTGGGCAATTTCTGGTTATAGTAAGTAGTGATACAATTTGACAAGCTATCTGACAGTCCCAATGTTTGGCTGATTCACTTAATAACTGAGTCTTCAATTTGGGTCAATCTGTGTAACTGCCTGTCAAGTATTAACAAGACCAAAAGTGGCATTGGCATTAGATGTTTGGGTCAGGCCATCCAGCCTTGTGCAATTGAATCTGGGCCTGTTTTGAACATTGATATGTCATTCCCCCTTTAATCGTCTGCTTCTCATAACTTGTTACAAATTTATTTGTATTAAAGGTGTTAGTTCTTAAATGAGTCAATCATAGGTGTTCGGGCCTGTGAGGTAAGTAGCATACTTGAGTTAAAAGTTGTTACCTTTTGTTCAAATGTGGACTTGAACTTGAGGCCTGAATTTTATAATATTAATTAGCTAGAACTTTTTCTTTTATTATTAGAGACAAATAAAAATAGAAAATTATAGTTTACTTTAGGACTGGCCTTTTAAATAATAATTGAGACGAGCCTCGCTAAATAAAATGCATAATTTGCAGGCCCTCGATAATTGGTTATATTAAAATACTTAAAATTTGGGATGGACCGTTTAGCGAATTTCACGGCCCTCCGCAAAGATAATAACCCATTAGTCGCTTTAGGCTCGTTTTTAATAATTTTACCTTCTTAAATACGGGTGTGTATTTCATGCAACACAAATCCAAACCCCAAAACGTTGAATAAGAATGTGTCGAGGATCCGGGTGCATTTCATGTGACGTGATCTAAAAACATGTTTTAAACGACGTTCAATTTCTTAAAAATTTAATTAAAAGCGGTAAGTAAGTTTAAAAATTGTACAATAATATATAACATGTATTAAAATTAGATTTCAGCCAAATATAGCAGTTGAGCGACCGTGCTAGAACCACGGAACTCGGGAGTGCCTAACCCCTTCTCCCGGGTTAATAGAATTCCTTACCCGGATTTCTGGTTCGCGACTGTTAAACAGAGTCAAACCCTTTCCTCGATTTGAGATTCAAACCGGTGACTTGGGATACCATAAATCTCCCAAGTGGCGACTCTGAATCTCTTAATAAACGAATTCCGTTTCGATTGTCCTTTAATTGAAAAAACTCCCTCTACGCCCCTTCCGGGGATGTAGTAGTAAAAAAAGGAGGTGTGACTGCTCTGGCGACTCTTCTAGGGACAAGAACCCAGAACTTTGGTTCAGGGTTCAAGAATTCGATCTTGGTATATTTGTTGTATTTGGATTGTATATTATCTGATTTTTCTACATGTTTCATGCTATATGTGCTAAATGCTTTACCGCTTTGATATTTGGTGAATTGTATATAAATTGTTACGAAACCCATCTTCTCTCTAAGTCTTCTGAATTATGAAGAAGGGTGCACTTCGTGTGACCTCTTTTTTGTCTAGATTCCAATCCCATTTTAGAACGGGTTCGGATAAGTTGCTAAGCCGGTAAAGCTTCTGTATTCCCGGTACGCTGCCTCCTCCTCGGCTCGAGTTGTCCGCTCGGGTAAGCCAGGTCTAGAACAATAAACCCAGGGCTTATACCTAGTATAACAAAGCCTCATGTCGGATCCCTAGTAGGAACGTTTGTTTGCATCATGTGCATTTGACTTAGGGGACTCAACATAGGGGTTGGGTCCGTCTAGGACAGATAACCAGAAATGAAAAGACCATCCTGATGCATCTTACATGCTACTTGTGCATCTATTTGCTTCGGACTTGCATACTGACCGACTTTTTGAATATTGGGAAAATTTGAAAAAACAAGAGAGAAATAGCAGTGTAGATGAGTTAATTACCTATTTTAGAAAACCAATGTCCAAATAGTGCTGAAACTCTGCCGGATTTTTGAGAAAAAATGAAAAAAAATGTTTTATTTTCAGAATAATTTGTTTTATTTGCTAATGAAAAAGAAAAACAAAAAGAGTTTTTATTTTCAAAATAGTTTGTTTTATTTGCCACTAAAAAAAATTGTCTGCCTTTCAGAAATAATTTATTTTATTTGCCAATCCGCAAAAAGAAAAAAAAGAAGAAGAAATTGTCATTGTGTTAAAAAATAATCTATTTTTATTCGCCCGAACTACGCCGGTTTGATTCTCACAGGGTGTGGGATACGTAGGCAACCCCCATCGGGTCCAACTTTATTTGTTTTTCAAAAATAGTTAGAAATGAACAACAGTTTTTGTTTTTATTGTAAATAGGTAAGGTGATGTCGTTTGACAAAAATAGCCAAATGTTTCCGAAAGGGACGCCGGAAGGCTAATTTGCCGTAAATAGCCACCTTTGGTCATTTTTCAAGGTTTTGACCGGTTAGCGCACGCAACCTTAAAATCTTCGTCCCCGAAGTGCTGAAAGGCCATGTTCGGGAAATCGGGTCTTTCATTTTAATTAAAGTAAAAACAAGAAAATAGTCAGTTTTTTTTTTGAGTCAAACAAGTTTTACCTTTTGCTCAATCACCTTAATAAATGTGCAGGATGAGCACAAATAAAACTGAACCTTTCACAGTCTTTAATGAGGTCCCCCTACAACTCCACATGTGGTGGAATGATCTGGAAAAAGGTAGCAAAGAAATAGTGGTGAGAATCCTGGGAGGTCTCGTCGATTTACTAAAGGTCAAGCCAAAATCGGATATTCACCTTAATACCTTTTTGGGACCCGACTCGTAATGTGTTTTGATTTTCTGACTCTGAACTCACACCCACGCTGAAGGAAATCGTAGGTTATGCAGGTCTGAATGGAAACTTGAGGGGTCAATATCTTTTGTCACCAAGACTGGTATCTCCACACCGATTTTTAGATCTACTAAATATTAGTCAGAATGTTCAGAATAAGGACTTGTCTGGAGGATGTTGTACTCTCATGTTCCTGTATCAACGATATGGTAATCCTCGGGGTTTCGAAAAGCCAAATCTTGGGCTGACCCATGCTGGAAATAGAAACAAATGGGAAGCAAGGCGAACTTTGGCATTCACAGTAACATTCCTGGGAGTCGTGGTATGTCCACAAAAAGATAAGAAGATAGAAATAGGCCTTGTAGGATCGTCGATGTTGCAATCAAAAGGGACAACATTACTGTGGTTCCCTTGATCTTGTCAGAAATCTACCAAGCTCTGACCATATGCCGGGAGGGAGGAATTTTTTTCCAAGGTTGCAACCTACTACGTCAATTATGGATGCAAGAACACCTTTGCCACCGGGTGGGATATATGAACTACGGTTTGACCGGGTTGAGTTGCATCGAAGAGATTGAGAAACGAGTAATGGGTGTTGCATTTCCTGAGGGTACCGAAGCATGGCTTGTACAATTGAGGTCCTTGACTGCCCATCAAATTGAATGGTCATTTGGGTGGCTACCTGTCACTGAGATAATATACATGTCGGCTGGAGAGTGTCATATTTTTCTAATGGGCATCCGGAGTATCCATCCATATGCTCCCCACTGAGTATTGCACCAACTAGGAAGGTTTCAAGTTGTCCCTAATGATGAAGACTTGAGTAAGCAAGTCATTGAGTTGGGTCCAAGAGCCGTATTTCCGGAGGATAAAATTCGAAAGCTATGGAATGAATGCAGATTCCTCGAGCCTAGAACTATGGTCCGAGATCTGGCTAAATGTGAGGTGAACCCGAAGTATGATATCTGGTTTGGGAAAAGATTCCAGATTTCTCAAAGGTCTGCTAAAAGAGCCCATGTCCAGCAGTTTACTAATGACTCACAAGAACAATGGGGTTGGTTGGCGAAAGAAGAAAGCGACAGGGCAATAATAGGCAAGCTGGAACAACAGGTTAAGGACCTGCAGTTTGAAAATAGTGTGCAAGCTGCTGCCGACAAAGGAGAAAAAAAGAAATTGAGTCAAAAAATTAAGGCTCTCAAAGATCAAAACCGAAAGTTAAAAACAGCTGTCAGAAAGCCAGAAAGGATCTTGGTTGACCAAAAAATCATAAATGAACTAAAAGGGAAAGCCCGTGAATGCTAAGACTTGGAGAAATCTAAAGCTAGTTTGCCAAGGATCCGAGCCAGGTGGACAAAGGGTGCAAAAGAGTGGGCATGCCATATGCAGCAGATGAAGAGGGACTACGAGGAGAGTGTCACTATCCCGAGAGAAACAATATCCACTCTCGAAGACAGGATATTCAGGCAAGCGAGAGATTTCAAAGCAGATAGGAAACATTGCTATGACCTGATGGCACGAATGGAGGAACAAATGAACGAGTTTCAAGATCAACTCCTCCATAACTCTCGAATGCTGGAAGCCCTGGATCGACAGGTAGGACGACTAATGTAGGACAGACACAGGATTAGAGAAAAGGTCACAAACATCGCACATTACATTATGGCAAAATTCCGAGCATGCGAGAACATGACCCGTACCACCTTTTTTGCGGCAGTGATAACATTCGTCCGACAAATAATGAGCAATCTGGAGAGGCTTCAAAGGGATCTTGCACCAAGGCCCGCGGCAAGGCCGAATGATGCCTCACGAGCCCCAGGAAAATTTAAAGCATTGATGTATTTTTAATCTTTGTTTTGAGTCTTTCTTGTTAAACTTTGTAAATCTGTTAGTCAGTTCTTTAAGTTTTGTTTTCTTCATCTTTAAAGTTTGTAAACTTTGTTCAAGTGGCTTAATAAAAGCAGTTGTTTGTGTGGAAAATATTTTACCACGTACTTTACATGGCCAGAACTATACTAGGTCTGATTCATGTGGGGTCATGATACGTAGGCAATCCACATAAGATTCGACCACCATTAAAACAAGGAAAAGAAAAAAGAGAGAAAATGAAAGTAAATAAAAGAAATTTGAGAGGCGCTAAAAGAGGGGCATCACTGTTAAAATCCGAAATGACGCATGCAATCAAAGCAAATATCATGATAGAAGTGGACAAACTTCCTAGGTGCATTGCATTCCTACGTGTGATTCCTTATTTGTTAAACTCTAAAAACTAACAAGTTTGTTCAATGTCATAAATTCCAAGCAGTTAGTTTACTTAGAGTGTACTGGCACAACACCACTATCAGACTAGATCAAAGGGACCGATACCGGTGATAATGTCTAGCCTTGATAGAGAAGGAAACATTGAGGTAGAAGAGGTAGACGTGCAAGCAATGAAAGATGAGGTGTACAAATTGAAACAGCAGATGGCTGAGATGTACCAAGCTTGGACAAGTGGTCAGCCAGCACCACCCTATCCTGCTAACCCCACTTTTCTCCCGACACCCGCCCAATCTCCGGAACAGCTTGTTTCGGACTCATCACCCAACTTTCCTACATATCAACAGCACCAGACAACTGCCTCCCGGACAACCCAAATGCCAAAAACAAACCCCTACCCTGCACCACCAATTACCCCTATTTTTGTGGCACCTCCACCGGCCACACTCCACAAGTCTTCCAGCGAGTCTGTGTTCCAAACTCAGGATCATCAGTATTACCCTCCTAAACCCACCTTCAAAGCACCTGAACCTTACCCGTTCTCTCTTCAGCTTGATAACCCGACAGCACCCGAAAAGCAAAACAAGAATCCAGAGCAGGAAGAAATATTTCAAAAAGTAAAGAGCCTAGAGCAATCTTTTCAGAATATGCAGGGTCTGGGTGGCCAAGTCAGTGTGGCATATAAGGATTTATGTTTGTTTCCATATGTTCAGCTTCCAGCCGGGTTCAAGATGCCCAAGTTCGATCTGTATGATGGGCATGGTGATCCCATGGCACATTTGCGAGGATTTTGCAGCAAGATGAGAGGGGCAGGCGGGAAAGATGAGTTGCTGATGGCATACTTCAGCCAGAGTTTAAGCAGGTCTGCATTGGAATGTTATACATGACAGGACCATGGTAGATGGTACACTTGGGATGACTTGGCACAAGCCTTCACCGGCCATTTCCAGTACAATCTACAAATCATTCCAGATCATCTGTTATTGATAAAACTGGAGAAAAAGCCCGGAGAGAGCTTCATGGAATACGGTTTCCGTTGGAGGGAACAAGCCGCAAGGGTTGACTCTCCAATGAAAGAAGGGGAAATGTTTGACTACTTTTGGCAAGCTTTGGAGCCAACCTATTTCGGTCACCTGGTGACGGCAATAGGCAAGTCTTTCAACAAGGTGGTGAAAATGGGTGGCATGATCGAAGGACTCAAGCCCAACAAAATCATGAGTTACTCGGCAATCAAAGCAACCACTCAAGCTATCTAGAGTGGCACTGGGGGTGTGATCGGAAAGAAAAAGAAAGAAGAGGTTGCAACGGTTGAGTCCAGAGCCTGGTTCGGATCTAGAGGCCCCTCACCCTACTATAACCAAACCTAACCCCACCCACAAAATTACTCCCATACTCCATATAGCCATCCACAGCATTACTACCCACCACTATATCCTCACTTTTCCGTCCACCATGCTCAGACATATGTTCAACCTCCCATCCACGCACCATGTCGTGCACCGGCCCCATAAAATAACTACCCACCTCCAAGAGCATATAGAAATCCTTCTGGTACAGGTTTTCGTCCGAACCAAGCCTTAAAGAATGAGAGGGCACAAAAGCAAAAGACTTTCACTCCACTGGGAGAATCTTACACCAGTCTGTTCCACCTACTGAAGCAGTTGTGATTGTTGAATCCAGTTGAGGCTAAGCTGCCAAACCCTCTCCGAGAAATCTTGATCACTCGGTGTGTTGTGAATATTGTTCGGGAGCCCCTGGATATGACACGGAGAAATGCTGGAAGTTGACAACAGCTATTCAGGAGCTTATCGACACTCGTCGAATCGAGGTGCAAACACCGGAAGGACCCAACATCAACCAGAACCCACTCTAAGCCCAACATGAGACCAATATGATTGAGCTGGTGCAGACAGAAGGAGGTTCTAAAAAACCCTCTCAAACCGTAATGATGATCAGGTAAAGTGAAGGCAGTCTGGCGAAGGATTCAACTAGCAAAAAGTCGTTGGTCAGTGAGAAGGAGTAAATTAGTGGTGGTGATTCAGAAGGAGTCTCCAAGCAAAGTAATGATAAAACAAGGAGAGGCAAAGGTGGTCGTACCAGGAGCAATAAGCAAACTCGTTCTAATTGTGGAAGGTGCTCGCATAGACCCAGTCATTATCAAGCCAGTGGTCTAAATGTCGATGGTTGACAACAAAGCCATCCTGTGGAATTATGACTGGGTAACAGTGACTTATAAGGGAAAGGATGTCAAGGAAGAAGTTTGTGAGGTCCAAGGGCTAACTCGCTTGGGAAGGTGTTTTGCTCCCGCGGAATTGAGAAAGGCCAACCCAGTAGCAGTAAAGAATCCAGTGACCGAAGAAGAAGCAGAAGAGTTCTCACCATGAACCACAATCTCTTGTCGGTCCCACTCAAACTTAACCACTTGATGCAGGGTAGACGGAACCGCCTTTGCAGAATGAATCCAGGGTCGTCCCAACAAAAGGTTGTAGGAGACTGCAACATGTAACACTTGGAACTCCATGGAAAATTCCACAGGCCCAATTGTTAATTCCAACACTATATCGGTCGGTGATATAGTGCTGGAATTAACAATTGGGCCTGTGGAATTTACCATGTAGTTCCAAGTGTTACATGTGGCAGTCTCCTACAACCTTTTGTTGGGACGACCTTGGATTCATTCTGCAAAGGCGGTTCTGTCTACCCTGCATCAAATGGTTAAGTTTGAGTGGGACCAACAAGAGATTGTGGTTCATGGTAAGGACAATTTGTGCTCCCAGAGCGATGCCGTTATGCCCTTTGTTGAGGTAGAGGATGGCGTCGGGCCATGGGTATACCAAGTTTGTGAAACAGTATCGGTCGAGAAATTTCTGGAGGGGAAACACATTCTGAATGCGAAGATAACCTCTTCATACATCATGGTAGCCTGTGAAATATTGGGACACAGCTTCATGCCCGTTAAAGGCTTGGGTGCATCTCTTCAAGGTATTGTACAGCCGGTATCCTTACCAGAAAATGTGGGAACCTTTGGTTTAGGGTTTAAACCTACAGCTGCAGACATCCGAAGAGCTAAGAATATCAAGCAAAAGGCATGGGTCCTTCCAAAGCCAATCCCGCGCCTGTCCAGATCTTTCGTCAGGCCTAGTATTAGAAAGCAGTTGGCCTCAAAAATTCCTGGGTCATTGATTGGTGAAGATGGAGATTTAGATAAAGGGTTCGAAAGGTTATTTGCCGATATTAACATGGTAGAAGCCGGGGAAGGGACTATCAAGATAGATGTGCAATTCGTGGGACAAAAGGCAATGATCAATAATTGGAAGGCTACTCCTCTTCCCACTCGGAGAGAGTCTTGGTAGTTGGCTCTGATTTTCCTTCCTATTTGTCTGGATTATTCTAGGGTTGTAATCTAGATTTCTTTTATATTGTGTTCGTCAAAGTGTGCAAAACCTTGTTATCCTGTACTTCAATAAAATGAAAGTTTTTCTTCATTCCTTAATTTTATTTTATTTTAATTTTATTTTTTTCATTTTCTTTTCTATACAGTTCACCTTATACTGATCCTAATGACATGGCATGCATAAGGAATCCTCAGCCCAGTCTAGAAAATCAAACTGACTCTGAAATGATAGTGCAAGAAGTAGAGTATGAGTCGGAATACGATGTGGATGAAGCCTTAGAAGAGATTAGTAGGAAACTAAGTCAATTCGAAGAAAAACTCAAGCCCAATTTAAACGATACAGAAGCTGTCAATCTAGGGGACACAGATAACATCAAGGAAACTAAAATAAGCGTCCATATTAAACCAAATATCAGGGAAAAATTAATCAAAACACTTATTGAATTCAAAGACGTTTTTGCGTGGTCATATGATTATATGCCATGTTTGAGCACCAATTTAGTGGTTCACAAATTGCCCACTAATCTGTCATTCCCTCCCGTCAAGCAAAAATTGAGGAAATTCAAAACTGTTATGAGTGTGAAGATTAAGGAAGAGATAACCAAACAGTTGGATGCAAAGGTTATCCGGGTCACTCGGTATCCTGATTGGTTGGCCAATGTAGTGCCGGTGCCGAGGAAGGACGAACAAATCAGGGTGCGTGGTGATTATCGCAATCTGAACAAAGCTAGCCCAAAGGACAACTTTTTGTTACCCCACATCCACATTTTGATCGATAATTGTGCCAAACGGGAAATTGGATCTTTCATGGATTGTTATGCTGGGTATCATCAGATTTTGATGGATGAAGAAGATGCAGAGAAGACGGCATTCATCACGCCACGGGGAACTTATTGCTACAGAGTAATGCCATTTGGTCTGAAGAACCCATTTTCAAGCTACTGAAGAAGGATGTTGCGATCGAATGGACTGAAGAATGTCAGGAGGCATTTGACCAGATAAAAGGGTATTTGTCAAATCCACCTGTGTTGGTTCCACCAGAACCAGGGAGACTAGAGAATTCATTTGGCTGCAGCAGGGAGACCGGAGAATTCTTTATTTAACGGTCCTGGAGAATTCATTTGGCTGCATACTGGGCAACATGACATCACCGGCAGGAAGGAACAAGCCATTTATTATCTCAGCAAGAAGTTTACGGTTTATAAGATTAACTACACTCAATTTGAGAAGACATGTTGCGCCCTGACTTGGGTAGCACAGAAATTGAAGCATTACCTATCATCCTATACTACTTACCTTATTTCACGCTTGGATCCGTTGAAGTTTATTTTTCAAAAGCCTATGCCCACAGGGAGACTAGCAAAGTGGCAAATATTACTCACAGAGTTTGACATCGTCTATGTGACGAGGACTGCAATGAAAGCCCAAGCACTGGCTGATCACTTGGCCGAGAATCCGGTCGATGAAAAATACGAGCCATTGAGGATGTATTTTACTGATGAAGAGGTAATGCATATCGACGAGCTAGAACTAACTGAAGAACCATGATGGAAACTTTTCTTTGATGGGGCAGCAAATATGAAAGGAGTTGGAATAGGAGCGGTACTTATTTCTGAAACAGGACACCACTACCCTATTACGGCTCAGTTTCATTTTTATTGTACCAAAAACATGGCTAAATACGAGGCATGCATTTTGGGTTTACGGTTAGCTGCATACATGGATGTCCAGGACGTTTTGGTCTTGGGAGACTCGGACCTCCTGGTACATCAAATTCAAGGAGAATAGGAAACACGGGATTTGAAACTCATACCGTATAGACAATGTTTGCATGACCTTTGTCAACGGTTTCGATCAGTGGAGTTTAGGCATATCCCAAGAGTCCATAATAAGGTTCTCGATGCTTTGTCTACCTTCGTAGAAATGTTGCACCATCCGTACAAAATTCGTGTTGATCCATTGCATATCCAAGTTGGTGATCAGCATGCTTACTGTAACATGATAGAGGAAGAGCTTGACGGCTAACCATGGTTCCATGATATGAAGGAATACATCAGGATGGGAGTGTACCCGGTGCAATCCACAGGAGATCAAAGGAGAGCTATTTGACGGCTGGAAAATGGATTTTCCTCAGTGGAGGAGTATTGTATAAAAGAACACCAGATCTTGGATTGTTAAGATGTGTAGATGCTAAACAAGCTACGGCAGTCATGTTAGAAGTACATTCTGGAGTTTGCGGACCGCACATGAGCGGATATGTATTGGCGAAGAAGATCCTTTGGGCAGGATATTATTGGCTCACTATGGAGCGAGATTGTATTGGCTTAGTGTGCAAATGTCATCAATGCCAAATACATGGGGATTTGATTCATTCTCCGCCATCGGAGTTGCACACGATGTCAGCACCATGGCCCTTCGTCACTTGGGGCATGGATGTCATTGGGCCTATTGATTCGGCAGCATCTAACGGGCACAGGTTCATTCTGGTGGACATCGATTACTTTACCAAATGGGTTGAAGCTAAAACTTTCAAGTCTATAACCAAGAATGCAGTGGTCGATTTTGTTCATTCCAACATCATCTGTAGTTTTGGAATCCCAAAGATAATCATCACAGATAATGGTGATAATCTTAACAGCAATTTGATGAAAGAAGTATGTCAGCAGTTTAAGATTACACATCGCAATTCCACCCCATATCGACCTAAGGCGAATGGAGCAGTTGAAGCTGCCAACAAGAACATAAAGAAGATATTGAGGAAAATGGTAGAAGGGTCTAGGCAATGGCATGAGAAGTTGCCATTTGCGCTATTGGGTTATCGCACTACTGTTCGTACTTCAGTAGGTGCGACCCCATATTTGTTGGTATATGGCACTGAAGCAGTGATCCCTACGGAAGTTGAAATCTCGTCTCTTCGGATTGTCGCCGAGGCTGAGATTGATGATGATGAGTGGGTAAAAATCCGTTTGGAGCAGTTGAGTTTTATTGATGAAAAAAGATTGGCAGCAGTATGCCATGGCCAATTGTATCAGAAAAGGATGGCAAGAGCATACAACAAGAAGGTGCGCCCCAGGAAGTTTGAAGTAGGGTAGCAAGTGTTGAAACGGATCCTTCCCCATCAGGCTGAAGCAAAAGGCAAGTTCGCCCCTAACTGGCAAGGACCGTTCATTGTTACTAGAGTATTGTCCAATGGCACTTTATGTTTAACAGATATTGAAGGGAAATGCATATATATATGGCTATCAATTCTGATGCAGTCAAGAGATATTATGTATGATTTCTTTATTATAATCATTGTTTGTTGGTAATTGGCATTATCTCGAAGGTTGAAATGACGAAGGCAATTTGTTCTGCCATTTAAACACTTTACCCTTTTGTTCACCCTTTTGAGCCTTATTTATTTTTATTTCATACCCCTCTTTTGGAATCAATAATCGAAAGGAAAGGAAAATAGAGAAACGAAAAGAGAAAGGAAAAAGTAAAGAAAAAGAAAAACATAAAAGGAAAAATAATAACAAATGAAAAAAGCATAAAATCAACGAAGAAGAGCATGAACTACGTTTGATCTTATTCCTTTTAAGGATACGTAGGCAGCTTCATGGCTCGGTCATAGGGAAACAAAAATCAAAGGTTCCCCAAGCAAGAAACTGGGGCAGAAGTTATGTTTGAAGTGAGAAAATTGGTTCCAAAAGTTGTAATTCTAACTCGTTGGATTTGGTTTGAACACTTTTATACCCTTTTCTTTCCAAACCTATCCAAAAATCCACATTAACATCCAAAGAAAGACCTCCCGATCAATCTTCGAGAGGTGCCAAGTCAAGCAAATGAGGATAACTCATACTAGGGACAATACTTCGGTTTTTAATCAAGGAAAATGGAAAATGAGAGAGTCTTATTAGTGAAAACCCGCAAGGGCACTGTAAGGCGAAGAAAGCTGAGATAAGTTCAAAATGAGAGAGTCTTATTAGTGAAAACCCGCAAGGGCACTGTAAGGCGACGAAAGCTGAGAGAAAATGAAAATGAGAGAGTCTTGTTGGCGAAAACCTTCACAAGCACCATGAGGCGACAAGGAATTGAGAAAGGGACAAATAAGGTTAGGTTGAAGGCAAAAGATCCATCAAGACATCAAGTTGAACGAAGATGAGGATTCGAAAAAAAGTTAGGCTGAGGAAAACTTTGAGGCACAAAGTAGGACAATTTGGAAATTGATTGATTGAATAGACTGGGTTGATTAAACCAAAATTCACAACATGATCATTGGGGTCAGTTATCCCATTCAGATAAGTCTTTTCCTTTCTCAAAATCTTCTAAAGGAAGATGTTTTCCTTTGTTTTCTTCATATTTTGAAGTCATCATATTTCATTTCTTTTGGCTAAGACTTTTCCAATAATAGTTTATTTTTAACAAATAAGAAGGATTTTCAGAGTTTACTGCCAGATTCCAAAGTAATGCAAGGCAAAGTGGGACTAGGATATGCCGAAAATAAGGTGAAGAGACGTAAGAAGCGTCATTGATAAATGTTAAAGTGATGGAGATTCCTTGAAAATATGGGATTGGATAAAAATCAAAAAGGGGAATGCTGTAGTTGGAAAGTTTCGTATAAGAAGGTTAGAAGTGGAAAACAACAGACTGAAGTTTGTGGATAAGGAGTATGCAGAAAGTCAGAAATTCTCGACCAAGTTCAAGGCAGTCGAGCGAAGCAAAACCCGGAAAGGAGCAAGGGGAAAACCATCCCCAGCAAGAGTATCAAAACCAGTAACACATTTTAAACTGACAAGATTTTCTTTGATTTGAAACAGGTATGGCAAATGTTGTTGATATGGGAGAAACATGCCACAAGGAAAGGTAAGTACCGGACATGTCTGTTTCACTAAATCCTCAGGACACTCCTAGAAAATGGGACTTGTTTTAAAATAAGCACAAGAAGAAAATTTTAACACAAAATCGCTCAAGGAAAACACCATCTTTTTCCACTTTTTTTACCCCAAGAAGAAACAGCATTTTTTTCCACCTCTTTACCCCGATTTGAATGAGGATATTTTCAGGACCCTCTTGGACAATAGGGGCTAAGCTTTAAGATTTCCAGTAGTAACATGAATTAGGATAAGGAATGCTGTGAGGAAATTTAATTTAAACATGGAAGTTGTCACGCCTAAGGTAAGAGTCGAAAGGTTTTAGGACCTTCCTGGATAATGGGATATAACATAAGATTATATAGAAAAAAGAGAGAAAGGAAAAACAAGAGGTTCAGTAATGAGAAAATATAGTGGAATATTAAATAGGTGCGATTTACCAAAAGTTTTCGGGACCCACCTAGGTAGTGGGGTTTAGTTTTAAAGTATCATTATTAATATAATTCAATTGCCACTCACAGTTACACCCAGTTATCAAACTGGGGAAGAAAGGTTTCTTTGTTTTGTTCATTATTATATAAGTCAGGAGCCCGCCTGGAGAATAGAGGAATACATTTCAAATCAAGAAGTCAGGAGCCCGCCTGGAGAACGGAGGCGTACTTTTCAAATTCTAGAGGTCAGGACCCCGCCTGAAGAATAGAGGGAGTATAATTCAAATTTCAGTCTTCGAGTTTTATTTGGTAAAAATGATATGCACCGGCTACCAAGCTAGGGCAGAAAAGTTTTTTGGTTTGTTATTTTGTTGAAGTCAGGAGCCCGCCTGGAGAATAGAGGTGTATCCTTGAAATTGTTAAAGTTGTTGAAGTCAGGAGCCCGCCTGGAGAATAGAGGTGTATCCTTGAAATTGTTAAAGTTGTTGAAGTCAGGAGCCCGCCTGGAGAACAGAGGAATACGATTCAAGTTGAAGTTAGGAAGCCCGCTTGAAAAATAGAGGAGTACCTTTTAAGTTGTTGAAGTCAGGACCCCGCCTGAAGAACAGAGGGAGTACAATTCAAATTTTAGCTTTCGAATTCTTATTGATATGATGCCCAGTCACTAAACTGGGGAAAAAAAATTTGGTTTTGTCTATTTTGTTGAAATCAGGAGCCCACCTAGAGAACGGAGGCGTACCTATTGAAGTCAAGAAGTCAGGAGCCCACCTGGAAAACAGAGGAATACAATTCAAGTCAAGAAGTCAGGAGCCCACCTGGAGAACAGAGGAAGAAAAATCAAGAAGCCAGGAGCCTGCCTGAAGAACAGAGGAATACAATTAAAATCAAGAAGTCAGGAGTCCGCCTGGAGAACAGAGGAAGACAATGATAATCAACAGAGGACGGTCAAAGGATCAGCGATAAAATAATCGCCTGAAAAGAAGAGAAATATATTCAAGATCAAGAAGTCGGTGCAAAGCGCAACAATGGACTTCACCGAGAGAATACAAAACAACAAGGCAACAAGAGACACAAGAGCAAGTTTGAAGGTATAGATAGGATTTTTGTAATTCATAGCCTAGTCTAGCTTCTTATTTTCTTTTAACATGGTGTAATAAGGAGTTCAGTAAGCAACGGAGGCAGCAGCCACAACAACAGTAAACACAGCTTCGCGGTAGTCCCAGCTACCAAAACTTCTCGAACTACATTGACTTGATTCCTTTTTAGACAAGGATATGTAGGAAACCTTTGAAGCAAAGGTCCGGTCAAACTTTTCAAAATGCTTCACACGGAGTACTCAAACGGAAAAAAATCGCTCGTATCCGCTCACTTTGTCTTTGCACGAAAACTCTTCGTGTTTATGGGTAAAGAGGGGCAGCTGTGAGCACATGTTTTTTGCCTCACATGAATTACTCCCACAAAATCAAAACATAAATTGTTTGTTTTATTGTGTGCAATTTTGTGAATTGTTTATTTGTTTAAATTAATGAAAAAAATACAAAAATAATTTGCATTTTTCATTTAAGATTTAATTTTACATTTAGGATTAATTAAGTAAATTGTTGTTTTACAAAAATGAAAAGAAAATTATAAAAATATGTATTTTTGCATTTTTAGTGTTTAAAGTCAAATTGTGTGATTCCTCTTTTAAAATTGGTATTTAATTGTGTATGATAATTTATTAATTAGAACAAAGTAGTATTTTAAGTTGATTAGGGTTTATAATTTAATTTAGGAAATATTAGTATTAATTTTGGAAATAATTAAAAAATAAAAGAAGG
>MU730654.1:28663-43806 GCA_026770625.1 Nicotiana glauca
GTCTCCAATTTCACATCCATCTCTCCTAAGAACAAATTTTCTTGTCTTTTTTTCCTTCATCTTGTCACGACCCTAAACCCAACCCGATCGTGATGGCGCCTCTTGTGAAGACAAGGTCAGCCGACACACTTCCAATTCACCTTAAGCAATTAAATAACTACTAAGTCTGTAATCAGAAATAAAATCCCAAAATAAGCATTTAACAGTATAATTTGCATAAATAAAACCAACACAGCCCGACATCGATATGTTACTAGTCATGAGCATCTAAAACAATACTACAAGCCTGAAGTCTACTCCACTACTACATAACTAAATAAAAAAGGAACTAAGATAGAGGGAGAATGCACTGGGCTGCGAATCCCCAAGCAACTAGCTAGTAAATCTTCGAAGATCTGCTAAAACTATCAACCCTCAGTAGCAGGACCTGTAGCGCCTGAATCTGCACACATGAGTGCAGGGAGTAAAGTGAGTACTCCAACTCAGTTAGTAATAAAAATAAATGAAGACTGAGCGATATAAAATCACATTAAACACAACATTAAGCAATAAGAGGCATAACAAAATCAGTAAATATAATTAAAGAGTGAAATCTCATAAATACCTTTTAACCAGTCAAACAATATACCGGAAAAAAATAACTAGAAAAGGTAAACACATAAGAATCGCCCCTCGGGCACAGTAAAAATAGAATCGGCCCCTCGAGCAATATTATAGAACAATATTATCCCCTCGGGCTATATCTCATATCACATTGGGTACCCGCACTAACTGGGGGTGTACATACTCCGGGATGGGCCCCTTATGGCCCAAGCGCAATATCAAACCATCTCGTGGCAAAATGAATAGGCTCTCGGCCTCATATCAATCTCAAGTCACCTCGTGGCATACACCTCAAGCCCTCGGCCTCACTATCATAATTAGTATATCACTGTTGCGGCGTGCAGCCCGATCCAAAAGTATCTTCACAATACAAACCCTTGGGCTTATTCAGTCAGAATCTCATAAGCCCCGGGCAACAGTAAAACATGAAGCTCACCTCAAAATATGTTTAAAATATCATTTATTGTGTTTAAAATAGAACATAGTTGTGTTTTTAAAAATAGTAAAAATATTGCATGACTGAGCACCAGTATGAAATTGATTAGTGAGGAAAATATCACCCCTAAGGGTTCAAGCAGTTGACAGAAAGCCCACATATGGCATTTGGCCCAAAATATAATATATCAAACAACTAATTGTGAAATACGCAGTAAAATAGTCATTTGGGATGGATTAAGTCACAATCCCCAATGGTGCATGACTCAACGCTCGTCACCTAGCGTGTGTCTCACCTCAAAATAGCCGAATGTTATGAAATTTCGAGGTTTCATACCCCAGAACAACATTTCAAATCATTACTCACCTCAATCTGCCCCGAAGTTTAGCTCGCAATGCCTTTTCCCTTCGAATCGATCTTCAGATGTTCCGAATCTACCAAAATCAGAATGTAACCATTACTTTATACTAAAGGGATGAAGCCCACTTGAAAATATTATAAAAACATCACAAATCCCAAAATCACCAAAACCCGACACCCCGACCCACGTATCTGAATTCGATAAAATTAACATCATTAGATTCCATATCTCCCCACGAGTTTATACATATAAAATGTTCCAAAATCCGACCACAAATGGTCTTCCAAATCCTCAATCAACGACCTAGGTTTCTAAGCCCTAGTTTCTCAAATTTTACCTTTAATTACAGCTCTAATCCATGCATTAATACCATAGAATCGAGTTTTTAAGTCCAAAATTCTTACCTCAATGAGTTCTCATTGGATTATCTCTTCAAAATTGCCCAAAGCTCTCAAATTCGTGTTAAAAAGTGAGAAAACCATCTGAAAATCGTGAAAAAACTAACTTATATTTTCTGTCCAGACATTTTCGCATCTACGATCATATTAACGCATTTGCAGTACCGCTTCTGCGGTCAAGACCACCGCATATGTGGTCCTCACTTAAGTCCGCTTTTCTCGCATCTGCGATCCCATATCCGCACCTCCTCCACCGCAGGTGCAGTCCTCCAACCGCACTTGCGGTTTCTACCTCCCTAGATCCTTTCCACTTCTGTGGCTCCTTCCTCGCATATACGCCCTCGCACCTGTGGCCCCCTTTCCGCAAGTGTGGAAATACCAGAAGCAGAAAAATCTGTAGCTTCATAAAATCTCAAACTCTCCGTCAACTATCCGAAATCACCCTGAGGCCCCCGGGACCTCAACAAAAAGCACTAATATATCCCATAACCTTATTCAAACTTATACAAATCTTCAAAACACTTCAAATAACATCAAAACTACCAAAACACATCGAATTCAAGCCTAAGGTTCTAAAATCTTCAGCATTCCGCTTTTGCTCAAAAAGTACACAAACCATGTTCGAATGACCTGAAATTTTACACACACATCCCAAATGACATAACGAAGCTACTGTAACTTTCAAAATTCCATTCTGACCCCTATATCAAAATCTCACCTATCAACCGGAAAACGCCAAAAACTCGCCAATTCAAGACTAAATCTACTCCAAACCACAAAAACACATTTTGATCATGCTCCTAAGTCCCAAATCATCTCCCAAATCTATCCGAACCTTTGGAACTCACATCCGAGCCCTATAACATAAGTCAACATCCAATTGACTTTTCCAACCTAAGCCTTCTTAAAAGAGACTAAGCGTCTCAAACCTTCTCACAACCTTTCCGAACCCGAGCCAACCAACCCGCTCTTATATAAAACTGATAACTAATGCAAATAGAAGTAGAAATAGAAAAATGAAGTGGTAACTCATGAGACGACCGATCGGGTCATCACATCCTCCCCCACTTAATCAAAATACATCCTCGAATGAGTCAAGAAATGTACCTGAGGCCTCCAATAGGTGAGGATATATGTTCTGCATCTCCTTCTCGGTCTCCCAGGTAGCCTCCTCCACATGCCGACCTCTCTACTGCACTTTCACTGAAGCTATATCTTTTTATCTCAACTTCTGAACCTGATGCTCCAAAATTGCTTCTAGGTTCACATCATAAGTCAGATCACCCTCCAACTGAACCGTGATAAAATCCATAAGATGAGATAGATCCCCAACATACTTCCGGAGCATAGAAACATGGAATACTGGGTGCACACCGGACAAGCTGGGTGGCAAAGCATGTGACGACCCGGCCAGTTGTCTTATGAGTTACCGCCCCATTTTCTCCCATTTATACTTCTTATTTCTTTGTTTATCTGTATTTTGAGGTATCGGGTTGGTTGGATTGAATCCGGATGGGTTTTTTTGAAGATTGAGACACTTAGTCTCTTTTAAGAAGGCTTAAGTTGGAAAAGTCAACTAGATATTGACTCATATGTTAGAGGACTCTGATGTGAGTTCTGATGGTTTGATTAGCTTAGGGAGGTGATTTGGGACTAAGGAGTGTGATCGGAATGGGTTTTAGAGGTTTAGAGAAGATTTAGGCTTGAATTGGCGAAGTTGATATTTTGGCGATTACCGGTTGGTAGGCGACATTTTGATATAGGGGTCGGAATGGAATTCCAAGAGTTGAAGTTGCTTTGTTGTGTCTTTTGAAATATGTGTGCAAAATTTCAGGTTATTCGGACGTGGTTTGGTTGTGTTTTTGATCAAAAGCGAAATTAGGAAGTTTTCAAAAACTTAGGCTTGAATCCAAGGTGTTTTGGTTGATTTGATGTTGTTTGAACTGTTTGATGATTGGAACAAGTTTTAATAAAGTAATATGTTTTGTTTGTGCTTTTGTTTGAGGTCCCGGGGGCCTCGGGGTGATTTCGGGTGGTTAACGAAGAGTTTGAGGTGTTATTACAGCTGCTGAGATTGCTGCTTCTAGTGTTTTCGCACTTGCGGTTTGGGGACTGCAGGTGCGGTGTCACACGTGTGGAAGTGGAAGTCTTAAAAATGGACTTGAGAGGGAGAGTCAGGAATCACGGATGCGGTGGATTGACCACACCTGCAAAGGCGCACGTGCGAAGAGTTGACCGCAGATGCAAAATTTGACCCGTTAAGTGATTTCTGTAGATGCAGAGGAATGACCGCATATGAGGCACCGCAAAAGCGGTGGAATAGTCGCAGATGCAAAAATCCTTGGCTAGAAGATATATATTGTTTTCTTCGCGAAATTTTGTTAAGTTCATCATTTTGAAGATGGGAAAAGAGGCTAAGGCATAGGATTTCGAGAGGAATTAAAGGATATCAGTTGGTTAAGTTGCCTAAGCTTAATTACTTGGGTTTAAGACCATTTTTCCACTGTTTAAGCATGATTTTAGTGGGGATTAAGGAAGAAATTTGTGGATTAGGGCTTGAGTTTAAGAGGCCTTTAAATGGGGATTTGAGGGGTCATTTGGACTTCGATTTCAGTGTTCATGGTATGTATGAACTTGTGGGGGGATAAGGAATCTACTGATGTAGAAATTTCTAAATTTAAAGATGTGGGCCCGGGGGTCGGGTTTTGGTAATTTAGAGGTTTGTGCCCTTTAATGATTGTTTTCTCTTGGGCTTCGTTCCCTTAGTATATTTGATGTTCTTGTTCTGATTTTGAATAGATTCGACGCGGGTGGAGGCTGATTCAAGGGGAAAAGGCATCGCGAGCTAGAGATTTAGCCAGTTCGAGGTGAGTAATAATTGTAAATGATGTTCTGAGGGTTTGAAACTCCAGATTGCGCGTCATAGTGCTATGTTGAGGTGAGACACACGTTTTTTAACGAGCCTGGGGTCGTACACTATTGGGAATTGTGATGGTCCATCCCGGTTGATGATTTTACCGTGTATTTGACTGAAACTTATTTGCTATCATTATGATTATATTTTGGCTTCGTGCCAAGTATTTGAATCTTTCAGGGCTTTTTATTGATATTTCCTCACTGTTTTGACTTACTACTTGAACTCAGTCATGTTATTTTCCACTGTTTTATTACTCAGCCATTTTTACTCAGTTTTGAGACTTAAATGATATTTTAAATGATGTTTGGGCTGAGAAACACTGTTTTACTATTGCCCGAGGGGCTTGTGAGGATTTTTCACTGAGTAAGGCCAAGGGCCTATGTTGTGAGGAAACACTAATACTAATTTGAGGTCGAGGTCCTGAGATACGTATGCCTCGAGATGGCTTGATTGATATGAGGCCGAGGGCCCAGTTTTGATGCCATGAGATGGCTTATTATTGTGTTTGGGCCATAAGGGGCCCCTCCAGGAGTCTGCACACCCCCAGTAAGTGCGGGTACCCATTGTGATAAGAGATTGAGCTAGAAGGGCTGGTATTGTTCTGATGTTGACCGATGGGCTGATTTGTTGATATGGTGCCCAAGGGGAGAAATTCTATTTGTTTACTTAACCTAAATTACCTATCAATTACTTGTTTATTTGTTGAGAAAGGATTTTTACTTAACTTTGCACTGATTTACTGCTTTTAAACGGTTTTACTGCTTCATTATACAATGTCTTGTGCCTTTACGTTCTTACTTTTAATCATTATTTACATTTGTTACTCACTGAGTTGGAGTACTCACTTTACTCCCTGCACCCTGTGTGCAGATTCAGGCGTAGCTGTACCCGCTCCTGAGTGCTGATTTATTCTAGCTTCAGGCGGTTCTTCGAGGAGTCTTTAGGTAGCTGTTGGCGTTCGCAGTCGGAGCTCCTCCCTATTTTTTTCCTTGATGTCCTTAGTTCAGTGTTAAACTATGTAATGATGGTTGAGTATCCAGTGTTGATAGATTCTTGTGACTTGTGACACCCCGCCTAGGGCTGTTTTGGGTTATACTTCTGCATTTTATTGATGTTATCCGCTACTTAGTTTTATTAAATCATGTTTTAGACTGCTTTATGTTATTTAACTATTTTAAAAAGTAGATTGGGATTGGTTGGCTGGCCTTGTCTTAACGAGAGGCATCATCACGACCGGGTCTGGGTTTGGGGTCGTAACAAATTTGTATCAGAGCCTATGTTACATAGGTCTCACGAGTCATGAGAAGGTTTAGTAGAGTCTCGTAAATAGGTACAGATACATTTCTATTTATCCTCGAGAGGCTGCAAAACCTTTAGGAAAAACTTCATATTCTTGAAATTCTTGTCATGCGAACTTGTTGATTTGAGTAATAAACTTCTGCTACTCTATTCTCTCATAGATGGTGAGGACACGAGCTACTGGATAGGGTGGACAACTACCAGTGCCACCAACTGTGGCCACCAGAGGCCGAGGACGCAGTCGTGGTCGTAGTAGAGGTAGATCAGTGAGGGTAGCACATGTAGATCCACCAGCTGCCCCAGTTCAGGACCAGGTCCCAACTGTGGATGCTCCAGCAGCACCAACTTTGGAACCAGTTGTGCCTAATGTGATTCTGGGTCTTCAGGAGGCCTTGGCTCAGATCTTATCAGTTTGCACTGGCCTAGCTTAGGCGGTTTCAGTGACTACAGCCGCAACTACTTCTCAGGACGAGGGATGTAGTCAGACTCCCGCCGCTCGCACACCTAAGCAGGTCGTGTAGGGACTTTAGATGCCAGAGTACACCCCTCCCCGCTGGTTACAACTGCTTAGGACTATGTAGCTCCTGCTATGCTAGAGGACAAGCAGCGTAGATTGGAGAGATTTGGTAGGCTTCAACCTTTGACCTTCAGTGGTGTAGAGGGCGAGGATGCCTAGGGTTTTTTGGAAAAATGTCAGAGGATGCTTCGTACCACGAGTATTTTGGAGACCAGCGGGGTCGCTTTTACTACCTATCAATTTTTAGGACCTGCTTTCACTTGGTAAGAGGATTTTGAGAGGCGCAGTCCTGTTGGTGCAGCACCCCTTACCTAGCAGCAGTTCTCCGTTCTCTTTCTAGAGAAATATGTGTCATAATCTCGTACAGAGGAGATGTGTAGGCAATTTGAGTGGTTATGTCAAGAGGAGATGACTGTGTCGCAGTATGAGTTAAGGTCCTTCGAGTTGGCTCGTCATGCCATCTGGTTTGTCCCGATAGATAGAGAGAGGATCAGGAGGTTTGTTGATGTTCTTACTTATCAGCTCCGTATTCTTTTGACCAGGGAGATGGTGACTGGTGCTACATTCAAGGAGGTTGTGGATATTGTCCGAGAGATTGAGTCTGTTCATTGCTAGAAGCAAGAGGAGAGGGAGGCCAAGAGGCCTCGAGGATCTGGTAGTTACATTGGTGCTCCTTTGAGGGGTCAGTTTCAGCACGGTAGAGGCCGTCCATTTAGGCCTGCTCAGCCAGCATGCCCAGGTTATCATAGGGTGTCATCTGGTCATGGTTGTCATAGTTCGCACTAGGGCCAGTCATCACTTAGTGCCCTTCTAGCTCAAAGTTTGTCTCGTGCTGCCACAGTTCAGGACTTTTCTATGCCGAGTGCATTTGCTACTCACTCTGGTACGAGGGGTTCCCTTCAGTCCCCTTCTCCAGCACCTGGGAGGATTTATGAGTTTGGTGTTATGGGTCACATGGGGAGGCAGTGTCCTCGTCGTATTGCTAGTTCATCCCGGTAGAGGGGTCAGTCATTGGCTTTAGCGCCAGTTGCTCCACTACCACCCGCCCAACTAGATAGGGGTGGAGGTCAATCAGCCAGGGGTCGCCCTAGGGGGGGGTCGATCAGGCCCATTTCTATGCTCTTCCAGGCAGACCTGATGATATTGCTTCTGATGATGTTATTATAGGTATTGTTTCAGTCTGCCACAAAGATGCCTCTGTATTATTTGATCCCAGATCCACTTTTTCTTATGTTTCATCATACTTTGCTCATTATTTGGGTACATCCCGTGAGTTTCTTGCTTTACTTATTCATATATCTATCCTGGTGGGCGATACTGTTATTGTAGACCATCTATACCGGCCGTGTGTGGTGACTATTGGGGGTCTGGAGACCTGAGTTGATCTTTCATTATTGAATATAGTGGATTTCGATGTCATTCTGGGCATGGATTAGCTATTTCCATGTCACGCTATTTTGGACTGTCATGCTAAGACAGTCACATTGGCTATACCGGGTGTGCCACGGATAGAGTGGCGAGGTGTGACTGAATATGTTTCTAGTAGAGTGATCTCTTTCTTGAAGGCCCAACGTATGGTTGGGAAGGGTTGTCTTTCGTATCTAGCCTTTGTGAGGGATGTTGGAGCTGAGACTCCCAGTATTGATTCTGTTCCGGTTGGGAGGGATTTCCCTGATGTATTTTCTGCAGACCTGCCAAGCATGCCACTGGACAGGGATATTGATTTTGGTATTGACCTGGTATCGGGCACTCAGCTCATTTCTATTCTGCCATATCATATGGCACCAGCAGATTTGAAGGAGTTAAAGGAGCAGCTTTAGGAACTCCTTAATAAGGGGTTCATGCGGCCTAGCGTGTCACCTTGGGGTTCGCCGGTTCTATTTTTAAAGAAGAAGGATGGCACTATAAGAATATGCATTGACTATAGGCAATTGAACAAGGTAGAAATTAAGAACAAATATCCTTTGCCTCTCATTAATGATTTATTCGACCAGCTTCAGGGAGCGAGGGTATTGTCCAAGATTGATCTCCATTCAGGTTATCACCAGTTGAAGATCAGGGATTCGAATATTATTAAGATGGGCTTCAGGACCAGACATGGTCATTATGAGTTCCTGGTGATATCTTTTGGGCTTACCAATGCCCCAGCAACGTTCATGCATATGATGAACAGCGTGTTCCGGCCTTATCTTGACTCATTTGTCATTGTCTTCATTGATGATATTCTGGTATATTCGCGTATTCAGGAGGAGCACACAGAACATTTGAGGGTTTTGTCACAAAGATTGAGGGAGGAGGAGCTTTATGCAAAGTTCTCCAAGTGTGAGTTTTGGCTCAGTTCAGTGGCATTCTTGGGACACGTGGTGTCTGGTGAGGGTATTCAAGTTGTTCCAAAGAAGATAGATGTGGTTCACAGTTGGCCCAAACCGTCCCCAGCCACAGAGATTTGCAGTTTTTTTGGTTCGGCAAGCTATTATTACTGGTTTGTTCAAGGATTCTCATCTATTGCATCGCCTTTGACAAAGTTGACCCAGAAGGGTGCTTCATTTGTATGTTCATACGAGTGTGAGGAGAGCTTTTAGAAGCTCAAGACAGCTTTGACCACAGCTCCAGTGTTAGTTTTGCCATCAGCTTCAGGTTTATATATCATATATTGTGATGCTTCGATAGTAGGGATTTGTTATGTGTTGATGCAGGAGGGTAGAGTTATTGCTTATTCTTCTCGTAAGTTGAAGTCCCATGAGAAGAACTACCCCGTTCATGATTTAAAGTTGACTGCCATAGTTAACACATTAAAGATTTGGAGGCATTACTTGTATGGCGTATCTTGTGACGTGTTCACTGATCATTGCAATCTTCAGCATTTATTCAAGCAAAAGGATCTTAATTTGAGGCAGTAGAGATGGTTGGAGTTGCTTAAGGATTATGATATCACTATATTGTATCATCTGGGAAAGGCCAATGTGCTAGTCGATGCATTGAGCCAAAAGGCAGTGAATATGGGGAGTTTGGCATATATTCCAGTTGGGGAGAGACCTCTTGCAGTTGATGTTCCGGCCTTGGCAAATCGGTTTGTGAGGTTGGATATTTCGGAGCCCAGTGAGGTATTGGCTTGTGTAGTTTCTCGGTCTTCTTTATATGATTGCATCAGAGAATGCCAGTATGATGATCCGTATTTGCTTGTTCTTAGGAATAGAGTTCAGCATGATGATGCCAGAGATGTGACCACTGGTGATGATGGGTTGTTGAGGATGCAGGGCCAAATTTGTGGGCCCAATGCAGATGGACTTTGGGAGTTGATTCTAGAGGAGGCCCATAGCTCACGATATTCTATTCATCTAGGAGCCATGAAGATGTATCAGGATTTGAGACAACATTAGTAGTGGAGGAGAACTAAGAAAGATATTGTGGGATTTGTAGCTCGGTGCCTCAATTTTCAGCAGGTGAAATATGATTGTTAGAGACCGGGTGGCTTGCTTCAGTAGATGGATATTCTAGATTAGAAGTGGGAGCGAATCACTATGGACTTTGTAGTTGGGCTTCCACGTATTTTGAATAAGTTCGATGCTATTTGGGTGATTGTTGATCGGCTGACCAAGTACGCGCACTTCATTCCTATCTGTACTACTTATTCTTCAGAGCAGTTAGCAAAGATATATATCTGAGAGATTGTTCGGTTGCATGGTGCCCCAGTTTCCATTATTTAAGATCGGGGCACTTAGTTTACTTCCTAATTATGGAAGTCTGTTCAGCTTGAGTTAGGTACTCAGGTGGAGTTGAGCTCAGCTTTTCACCCTCAGATGGACGGTCGGTCCGAGCATACTATTCATATATTGGAGGATATGCTACACACTTGTGTCATTGATTTTGGAGGGTCATGGGATCGGTTTCTATCGCTTGTATAGTTTTTTTATAACAACAGCTACCAGTCGACTCTTCAGATGGAACCATATAAGGATTTGCATGGGAAGCGGTGTAGATCTCCAGTTGGTTGGTTTGAGCCCGACGAGGCTAGGTTATTGGGGACAGATTTGGTACGGGATGCATTGGATAAGGTAAAGGTGATTTAGGAGAGGCTCCATACAGCGCAGTCGAGGCAAAAGAGTTATGCTGACAGGAAGTTACGAGATATGTTGTACATGGTTGGTGAGAAGGTTCAGTTTAAGGTTTCCCCCATGAAGGGTGTTATGAGATTTGGGAAGAAAGAGAAGTTGAGTCCGTGGTTTATTGGAACTTTTGAGGTACTTCGAAGGATTGGGGAGGTGGCTTATGAGCTTGCTTTGCCACCCAACTTGTCGAGTTTGCATCAGGTATTTCATGTCACTATGTTCCAGAAGTATATTGGGGATTCATCTCATGTTCTAGATTTCAGCATGGTTCAGTTGGAGGTTGATTTGACTTATGATGTGGAGCCAACAACTATTTTGGGTCGTCAGGTTCGAAAGTTGAGGTCAAAGGGTATAGCTTCAACGAAAGTAGAGTGGAGAGGTCGACCCGTGGAGGAGGCTACATGGGAGACCAAGCGAGAGATGCAGATTAGATATCTTCACCTGCTTGAGACTTCAGGTATGTTTCTTGACTCATTCGAAGACGAACGTTTGTTTAAGTTAGGGAGGATGTGACGACCCGGCCAGTTGTCTTATGAGTTATCGCCCTGTTTTCCCAAATTTCTACTTCTTATTGCTTTGTTTATCCGTGTTTTGAGGTATCGGGTTTGTTGTATTGAATCTGATGGGTTTTGGTGAATTTTGAGACACTTAGTCTCTTTTAAGAAGGCTTAAGTTGGATAAGCCAATCGGATGTTAACTCATATGTTAGAGGACTCAAATGTGATTTTCGATGGTTCGGTTGGCTTCGGGAGGTGATTTGTGACTTAGGAGTGTGATAAGAATGGATTTTTGAGGTTTGGAGAAGATTTAGGCTTGAAATGGTGAAGTTGATATTTTGGCGATTTTCGGTTGATAGGTGAGATTTTGATATAGAGGTTGGAATGGAATTCCGAGAGTTGCAGTAGCTTCATTGTGTCATTTGGGATGTGTGTACAAATGTTTGGGTTATTCGGATGTAGTTTGGTTGGGTTTTTTATCAAAAGCAGAATTCGAATATTTTTAGAAACTTAGGCTTGAATCCGAGGTGTTTTGGTTAATTATTGTTATTTGAAGTGTTTTGATGATTGGAACAAGTTTTAATAAGGTATTAGGTTATGTTCGTTCTTTTGGTTGAGGTCCCGGGGGCCTCGAGGTGATTTCAGGTGGTTAACGGAGAGTTTGAGGTATTATTGTAGCTGCTGAGATTGGTGCTTCTGGTGTTTTTGCACCTGTGGTTTGGGGACCGTTCGAGTAAGATCCTTGATTCCCCTGGTTAGATCGGTAACTTTCAAGGCCTTTCTCGCATTTTCTGTGTTTTTGGAAGCCCTAATCTTTATGATCTTTCAACTTTCTTTTAGATTTGCTTTAGATCTGTACTTGCTATGACTTTCTTAAGTGTTTCTCAAAGGAATATTTAATCTACTTCCAAAAACAACTCTTCATTTTTTCGATTAGGGTTTCCGTTACGTTATTTCAAAAAACAAACCTCTTCTTTGATTTTACCTTGTTTCTATTTTTGCTATGTTTTGTTCATGTTGTTCTTCTCTATGAGTTATCATGTTAAAACCCTAATTTCTTTTGGGTCTCAATCGAATCCCGAAGTTGTTTGTTTAAATGTATACTTGTTTAACTAAGTTCCTCATTCTTGTTAGACTTATTTATGTTACCATTTTTTAGAAACTCGATTGTTGTTGAAAAGCCCTAGGTCTTTGGGTCTGAAATCGTTTGTTTAAGTACTTGACTTGATTGAAAGCTTTTGTTTTAGACTTTCTTTTCTTTATGTGACTTATCTAATTTTACTATCTTTCAACTCGACTATGGCTGAAACCCTAACTTTTCAAAAGGTTTCCTCACCTGCTACTATAAGATCTTTGCATATTTCTGATACTTTGTTTCCTGCACTGTTGATTCAGTGTGACTTGACCTACTTGATTACTATACTTCAAATGTTTGCTTTACTACTGAACCCTAGCTTTTTTCTACCACTACTGCATGCTTGTGATTATCTCTTTTGCCAATGTGCTTGGCCTCGCATGTCTGATGTCATCTGTTCTCTCTGTTTATATACTAAAGTGCAGAAGCATGTTTCTTCTTTGACTAACCCTAATCGTGTAACTGATTTCAAAGTTTTTCCTTTATGAACCCTAATTTCACTCGACTGTTTGGAATTAATTAATTATTTTCCCTTTACTGTGATATTTTGCCTTACTGAATCTTTTTCCAAAATAAGCATATTTCTGTACGTAGACTTGATTACTTACTTAATGCTTGTACTACTCCTTATATGGCAATAATCAATTTGTCTCTAATCTAATCTCTTTCCTTATTTGAATCTGTTACTACCCGTTAAACAGTGAGTCCTTAATTAAAGGGAATCACTTGTATAATTGATTCTGACTGTTAATTGTTTCAATATTTGTATTAAAACTTTACTTATTACCTCTCCTTCACTCGTTTTCAAAAAACTATAAATACCCTGCACCCATCTTCTTTCACACGAACGAACCGCTTGAGTTCAGAACACACACTTCACTCAAAACTCTCTCTTTTTTCTCTGTTACTACTTGTGTTGCTGCCTTGTCTAGCCGGCTGAAAGCCAAGGCTAGGCTGTGGAAATTTGCTTACTTTTCTTTTTGCATTTGCTTCTTTACTGATATGTTCTAGTTAATCTTCAGGCATAAAAAACAACATGTTTCTTTACTATTTCCTTCACTCTTACCTGTTTCCTACTCTTGTTTAATCAAATTTTATTCTTAAGCATGTTGTAAATTACTGTGTTCCTTTGTGTATAAATACTCTATCAGTCATTTGATTATGTGATTATGACTTATGAATCCCAAATCCCCATATCCCATGTGTTTTTGTATTATCTGGTTGGTTTGAGGGCATGTCAATATTAAAGATTGATGCGCATGACCCAAACCTGATCCCTCCTACGGTCATATGCTCCCTGCAATGTAATCCCAAACCCCTGACCCCTTGTGTAATTTTGATTTTGTGTAGTGTTAGCTTTACTACTACTGTTTTTCAATTACCCTTACCCTTTACTATTCTCAACCCAATTTTAAACAGTTCTCTGTCTCTGCACTTCCACTATACTATTAGACTTAGGTTTTTCTCCTCCTATGTGAGCCTTGCCTTGGGACCCATGAGCTCCCTCTGAACTTGGACATATAAGGGCTGGCCCTTTCACTGCATTCATCTCTATCTAGTTATCCAAACTTGGGTATAAGCACTGCCCGGGGTCCTTTGAGACCCTTAGGGAACTTTGATAGACTCAAGACTGAGAATAGCTTTGAAACAAATGGCATTTGAGGTGGTTTATTCCATAACTCAGAGAGGAAGTCAAGAAGCATGCTTCCTCTAGTTGTAACTCCTTTTACACTTTTCTGATGTAATTCATTATTTGGTCTTGTAAAAAGTTGTAATAAACATTGGGGTTGGTTAGGGGAAAGGGCTGGGTAATTATGCATGCTTAACTATTAGAAGGGTAGAGAATATGCCTATAGGACATGTTTTCTGTATGATTAATTTTGTATTTAGATAATATGCCTATAGGACTTTTTTTTAGTCTGTACATTTAACTCTGCATTTAGAGAACCTGTCTATAGGACCTGTTTTTGATTCTGCATTTAAATAACATGCCTATATGATTTGTCTTAAGCTCTGCATATTTATTACCATACTTAGACACCATGTTCTTAGGATCCAATTGGTTATAATCCGGCATCATGTCCAATAGATTAAAATCAGTACCTTTTCATAGAAATCATGCCTATAGGAATTTCAAGCAAATTATGTCTGCTTCGTTACACGTTCACCTAAGTATCATGTCTATAGGAATTAAAATTAGCAATAATAGATATCAATATTTGTAGAATCTGAAACCAGTCTAGTCTAAAGCAGTTCAACTCATACTGTTCTGAACTAATATTTAGAACAACTCTCTCTCTCTCTTCTTCTTAATACAATTTAGAAATCATGTCTATAGGATCTCAAATCGTTTATTTTAGGATTGTTACTGCTTTGACACATTCTGAATCAGTAATAGATATCGTGTTTATAAGATCTATTCCAAACACTTAGGCAAGCCTTACGTGACAACAAATAAAACTGAACGCGCCTTTGTTAATTAGTAACTGCTACAACTAGCAGGCAGGCCTGATTCGGACTTCTTATCTGAGTTATGTAATAAATTGGTGTTCCTCAACAATTAAAACTCCCCTTGCCTTAGTACTTTAGATTCAGACCCTGACTGTGTTTAAGTCATGCTATTTATGTGCTTTGCTTGAGGAGGCATACATGAGCCTTTTAGTTGTTTACATGTTTCCCCTTTATGTGCAGTCCTATATATTTTTGTATGTCGCCTTAGATTTTTCACCTTTTGAAACATAAAAGTTAGCCTAATATCCCTCCCTTTTAGGAATAATAGTCTTAAGTTCCTCCAGGACTGATAGGAATGGGACAGGTAATATCATGCAATAATGGTCGAGACCAATCCACTCTTTAATACCTCAACGGGGG
>MU730654.1:68646-103975 GCA_026770625.1 Nicotiana glauca
GTGGGGAAAACTTTCAATGAAGTTGTCAAGATGGGAAGCATGGTAGAAGAGGGTTTGAAGTCAAATAAGATTATGAGTTACTCCGCAATAAAAGCGACCACTCAAGCCATCCAGACTGGCACTGGAGGGGTTTTGGGAAAGAAAAAGAAAGAAGAAGTTGTTGTAGTGGAATCTAGAACATGGTCCAAGGGTCCTTCACCCTATTATCACCAACCCCGTCCATATCAGCAACCGTACCCACATACACAATATAGCCCACCACAACCTCAAAGAATAAGTCACTAAGCAAGTCAAAGTTAAGTTCTCAGGGTAGTAGAATATCCGACATGGTTAGCCAACATCGTGCCAGTGCCAAAGAAGGATGGGAAGGTCAGAGTCTGTGCAGACCGGGATCTCAATCAGGCCAGTCCGAAAGACAACTTTCCTTTGCCAAACATACAATCTAATCAACAATTGTGCCAAGCATAAGTTGCAATCATTTGTAGATTATTTCGCGAGTTATCATCAAATCTGGATGGATGAAGAAGACGCTAAGAAAATGGCTTTCATTACACCGTGGGGAATGTACTATTACAAGATGATGTCGTTCGGCCTGAAAAATGTAAAGGCCACCTACATGAGGGCCATGACCACCATTTTCCATGATATGATACACAAGAAGATAGAGGTATATGTGGATGATGTTATCATCAAGTATAAGAAGATAGAGGTATACTGATCACATAGAAGATCTAAGGAAATTCTTCAGCAGATTGCGGAGGTACAGCCTGAAACTAAATCCCGCAAAGTGCGCATTTGGGGTACCCGCTGGAAAATTGCTAGGGTTTATTGTGAGTCGCCAAGGAATAGAACTGGATCCATCAAAGGTCAATGTCCTTCAAAAACTACCACCGCCAAAGAACAAGAAGGATATGATGAGTTTCTTGGGAAGACTTATTTATATCAGCCGGTTCATAGCACAGACTACAGTTATCTATGAGCCGATCTTTAAGCTGTTGAAGAAGGATGCCACTACCAAATGGACCAATGACTGCCAAAAGGCATTCAACAGAATCAAGGAATACCTGTCAACACCACCAGTCTTGGTCCCGCCCGAGCCAGGTAGACCACTATTAATCTACCTCACAGTATTGGATGGAGCTTTCGGTTATGTTCTGGGGCACCACGATGAAACGGGTAGAAAGGAACAAGCCTTTTATTATCTCAACGAGAAATTCACTCCGTACGAAGCCCGGTATTCTATTTTGGATCGCACTTGGTATGCTTTGACTTGGGTAGCTCAGAAGTTGAGACATTACTTCTGTACCTATAACACATACCTCATATCAAGGATGGACCCTTTAAAATACATATTTCAAAAGCCCATGCCCACAGGCAAGCTAGGAAGTGGAAAATCTTGTTGAGTAAGTTCGACATTGTTTACATAACTTAGAAGGTGGTCAAAGGACAAGCAGTGGCGGACCACCTTGCCGAAAACCTCGTAGATGGAGATTATGAACACTTGAAAAAATATTTTATCATTAATAGGAGAAGACATTGCATAATCCTTTGACGGTTGGAGAATGTTATTCGATGGGGCAGCAAACTTCAAATGAGTTGGCATAGGAGCAGTCTTGGTGTCAGAAACCGGTCAGCATTATCCAGTGTCTGCCAAACTCAGGCTCCCCTGCACCAACAATAGGGAAAGCCTGCATCTTAGGGCTCAAAATGGCCATTGACATGAACGTGCAAGAGCTGCTAGTGATTGGAGATTCAAATTTACTCATACATCAGGTATGAGAGGAATGGGAAACCAAGAACTCCATGATATTCCCATATCTGCATCATGTACATGAATTGAGGAAAAGGTTCATGAAGACGGAGTTCCAACATGTTCCCAGAATCCAGAATGAATTCGCCGACACATTGGCTACCCTTTCGTCTATGATACAACATCCAGACAAGAGTTTTATTAATCCTATTCCAGTAGAGATCCATGATCAGCCAGCTTATTGTGCCGATGTTGAAGAGGAAGTAGACGGAAAGCCTTGGTTTCATGATATCAAGGAGTATTTGGCAAAAGAAGAGTACCTAGAGCTTGCAAATCCTACTCAGAAATGCACACTTCAGAGATTGTCCAACAACTTCTTTCACAACAGAGGAATCCTATATAGGAGGACTCCAGATTTGGGATTACTAAGGTGTGTTGACGCAAAGGAAGCATCCAAGCTACTAGAGGAAATTCATGTTGGGACCTGCAATCCGTATATGAATGGTTTAGTCTTAGCAAAGAAGAAACTCCGAACTGGTTACTTTTGGATGACTATAGAAACTGACTGCATCCAGTATGTCCGAAAATGCCACCGCTATGAAGTACATACAGATATGATAAAGGTACCTCCAAATAAGCTTAATGCAACAAGCTCACCTTGGCCATTCACTGCTTGGGAAATGGATGTTATTCGAACAATCGAGCATGCTGCTTCTGATGGGCACAGGTTTATCCTAGTATCAATTGATTATTTCACCAAATCGGTCGAAGAAGCAACTTACAGAGCAGTGACTAAGAAAATCGTTTTTTTGTTGATTTGGGATTCCAAAGTCAATTATTACTGACAATGGCTCCGACCTCAACAACGACTTGATAAATCTATCCGTGAAACCTTCAAGATCAAACACAAGAATTCCACAGCCTATAGGTTGCAAATGAATACAGCTGTAGAGGCCGCCAACAAGAATATCAAGAAGATATTAAGGAAAATGATAGAGAAGCATAAATAGTGGAACGAGAAGTTATCATTTTCTCTATTAGGATATCACACCATAGTCAGCTCATCAACTAGGGCAACCCCCTATATGCTGGTTTACGGTATGGAGGTCGTCATTCTCGCTCAGGTAGAAATTCCTTCCCTAAGGATCATATAGGAAGCTGAGATTAACGACACGGAGTGGGTAAAAAGTCATTGTGAGCAACTAGCCCTTATAGACGGAGAGAGAATGAATGCAGTTTGCCATGGTCAACTCTATCAGAACCGAATGTCCAGAGCCTTCAACAAGAGAGTCAAACCAAGACAATTCACAGCGGGGCAGCTGGTGTTAAAGAAAAATTTTTCCGCATCAAGATAAATCCAAGGGGAAGTTCTCTCCCAATTGGCAGGGTCCACCGGGTTCTAACAGGAGCAGGCCTCATACTTGCAAAAATGGATGGAGAAGTCTGGCCAAAGCCGATCAATTCAGATGTAGTCAAGCGTTACTATGTGTGATCTTTATGTTTTCCCTATATGATGTAATTGAACTACGCCTGGCCTGATTCCCGTTTAAGAGGGGATACATAGGCAACCCTATGGGTTCGGTCACAATTCAATAAAATTTTCATCTCCTCTGCAATTGGAAATTGGGGCAGAATTTTGAGGAGAGTAATTACAATCCATCATCGCAAGTAATAGCCAGAAGCATCAACCCATTGAACTGGGGCAGAATTTTGAGAAGGACCCTCAAAATTCCATAAAAAGGGAGGTTGCAATGTCCCGAACCACGTCACAGTCATCGGTTCATGTAAAAATTATTATTATCATGTCATATTTTTTACAAAATCATGCATATTACTGAAATCACATTGTTTAGCAACGCTACCCCAATAATACATACAGTATCACCAGATCAGAGCCGAGCAGGTGAAGCAAAGCCAACGGGGACATGAACTAACCTCCACCTTTACAAAACTCATGCTTTTTTTTGGATGTAGGCACTTGGATGTGAAATCATCAAACATATTATACACTCATGGGACGAACATTATTCAGGAATGCAACTCTCAGAACCGTTGCACTTACCAACATTTGCTATCCGCACACACCTATGATATTCCATATGTCACAATGTCCCCAACAATCACAATGTCGCAAACTGCTATCAGCTAAGAAAACTCTACTACCATTGGCCATTTTATTTCTTGCATAAGGATACTATTCTACCTTCCGAGACTAAATGTTGTCTCCATCTGCATTTTTCGCATTGCATAAGGTTACTATTCTGCCTTCCGAGACTAAACGCTCTCTCCATCTGCATTTTGCATTGAATAAGGCTCCATTCTGCCTTCTGAGGTTAAGCTCTACCCTCATACTGCATCCGCATAGCTGAAAGATTGCCTCATACTGCATCTGCATGGCTGAAAGATCGCCTCATACTACATCTTAATGGTTGAAAGATTTCTTCATACCGCATCCGCATGGCTAAAAGATCACCTCATACCGCATTCGCATTGCAGAAAGATCACCTCATATTGCATCTACATGGCTGAAAGATCGCCTCATACTGCATCTGCACGGTTGAAAGATCGCCTCATACTGCAATTGTATGGCTGGAAGATCACCTCATACTATATCTACATTGGCTGAAAGATTACCTTATACTGCATCCGAACAGCTGAAAGATCGCCTCATTCTGCATCTACATGGCTGAAAGATCGCCTCATACTATATCTGGATGGGCTGAAAGATCGCCTCACACTATATCTGTATGGGCTAAAAGATCGCCTCATACTGCATCTCGTGGGCTGAAAGATCACCTCATACTGCATCTCATGGGCTGAAAGATCTCCACATACTGCATCTCATGTGCCGAAAGATCGCCAAATTATCCAAAGGCGTCATAGTTCGGAGGCGCCATTTTCATAGCCCGAGAACACCATGTCATGGCCTGAGGACCCCTTTTAATCTTTTGCATATCATTATTCAAAGGCATTATGGTAAGGAGGCACCATCCTCATAGCACGAGTGCATCATTTTATAGCCTGCGAATCCTTTATTATACGCTTCATGGCCCATGACGTCATGGTCTAAGGACGTCATCCTAACCGTTTAAAGACAACATTCATGGTCCGACGAGAATTTGCATCATATTTAAATTTATGCACAGTATACGCTCGTATTGTTTTCTAATTGCAGGTACACCGGCGAGCAACAACCAGCCCGGTAGGAACCGTTTCGCTCCAGTTCCGCAGCTATATCAAACCTTAACCATTCGCACAAGCCGCCCACTCACCCCGTCCTAGGTATTGCGTTCGTTCTTGGAAACTCTCCATCGGCATACTCCGCCGACGAATCCGAAACTACATATGGCCCGATTCATACAAAATCAGGGATATGTATGCATCTCAGAAGCCAAGGTGTGGCCTATCTTCTTTAAACCGTTTTGTTCGGTCAAAATTGGCCATCATCTTTACCCGACAACTCTTTCATCCTTTCCGAGTAAAGAGGGGCAGCTATTGATACCCAATTTTTTTTCTGTATATATTTTAATATGAAAAATATCTTCAAAATAGTATATGTATGCATATATAAGTATGTCCAAGTGTTTCATTACTTTTCCTTAATTTTTAAAGGTTTTTGAATCAATTTATTCCCCTATTTTATCCATAAAAATACAATAATCATTTTTAAAAATATCATTTTTAAAAATATCATTTTTGGTGATTCACTTGTTGAACTTTTATATCTATGTTAAAATATAGCTAAGGAAATTTTTGCATATTTTTTACAAATTTATTTAGTATTTTAAAAAACTAAATTGCATAATTGCAATATTAGCCTCTTTTAGGATTAAATTACGTTTACATTTACAAACATTAAGTCCGGCATTTTTAAATAGTTAATTATACATTGTAATTCATTCTACTGCTCTCAATTTGTTTTCAGAAACTTATTTACTATTTTGTTTAAATAAAAAGGGGGAAATGGCTATTTAAATTGTAGCCCAATTTGGGTTTCAATTATAACCCAAATCAAGCCCCCAATCTCCCTAGCCCGATTCCATTTTTATCCTAATTACCCCGACCCAATTTCAAATTGAACTGACCCAAACCCGGACTCCCTACCTAACCTCTTTAATCCCAGCTGTTAATCGTTTAGACCAGCGGCTCCCATTACCCATTTCCTTTTTTAACCCAAACGACTCCTTTACCCTACCTCATTCCTTACCAACCGTCGCCTCTGAATCCCTCTTCTCTATAAACTCTCCCTAAAACTCTTACAAACCCTAACCGCCGCCATCAAACTACACCCTAATGCACCCTAAGCCCTACCTAATCCATGGCCCCTCGTCATCACTTGAGACGTGTAGGGACCTTATATGGCTCCTGGATGTTTGTTCTTGTGGTTTCACGGTCAGACCTTGTGGGAGTCTGGTCCAGTACTTGCTCGATTTTAGTTCGTGGCTCTTCTCCGGTTATCCCTTACCTTTCTCCGGCCAGCCATGGCCGTTCGAGTCAGATCCTTGACTCCCCTGGTTAGATCGGTAACTTTCAAGGACTTTCTCACCTTTTCTGTACTTGCTATGACTTTCTTAAGTGTTTCTCGAAGGATTCTTTAACCTGCTTTTAAAAATGACTCTTCTTTTTTTTTTTAATTAGGGTTTTCTTTAAGTTATTTTAAAAAAAACACCTCTTCTCTGATTTTAACATGTTTCTAATTTTGCTATGTTTTGTTCATGTTGTTCTTCTATCTGAGATAGCATGTTAAAACCCTAATTTCTTTTGAGTCGCAATCGAATCTTGAAGCTGTTTGTTTGAATGTATACTTGTTTAACTAAGTTCCTCGTTCTTGTTTGACTTATTTGTGTTACCATTTTTTAAAAACTCGATTATTGTTGAAAAGCCCTAGGTCTTTGGGTCTGAAATCGGTTGTTTAAGTACTTTACTCAATTGAAAGCTTTTATTTTAGACTTTTTTTTTATGTGACTTATCTAATTTAACTATCTTTCAACTCGACTATGGCTGAAATCCTAACTTTTCAAAAGGTTTCCTCACTTGCTACTGTGAGACCTTTGCATATTTCCGATAATCTATTTCCTACATTGTCGATTCAATATGACTTGAACTACTTGATTACTATGCTTCGAATGTTTGTTTTATTACTGAACCCTGGCTTATTTCTGCCACTACTGCATGCTTGTGATTATCTCTATTGCCAATGTGCTTGGCCTCACATGTCTGATATCTTCTGTTCACTCTGTTTATATACTAAAGTGTAGAAGCATGTTTCTTCTTTGATTGACCCTAATCATGTAACTAATTTCAAAGCTTTTCCTTTATGAACCCTAATTTCACTCGCCTGTTTGGAATTGATTGATTCTTTTCCCTTTACTGTGATATTTTGCCTTACTGAATCTTTTTCCAAAATAAGCATATTTCTATACTTAGACTTGATTACTTAATTAATGCTTGTACTGCTCCTTTTATAACAACAATCAGTCTGTCTTTAAACTGATCTCTTTCCTTATTTGAATTTGTACTACCCTTTAAAAAGTGATTCCTTAATTAAAGGAAATCACTTGTATAATTGATTCTGACTGATGATTGTATCCATATTTGTAATTAAACTTTACTTATTTCCCCTCTTTCACTCATTTTTAAAAAAACTATAAATACCTTGCACCCCTCTTCTTTCACACGAAATCACTTGAGTTCGGAACAAGACTCTCTCTCTTTTCTCTGTTACTACTTGTGTTGCTGCCTTGTCTAGCCGGCTGAAAACCAAGGCTAGGCTGTGGAAATTTGCTTACTTTTCTTTCTGGATTTGCTTATTTATTGGTATGTTCTAATTAATCTTCAAGCATAAAAAAAAACATGTTTTCTTTACTATTGCCTTCACTCTTTCCTGTTTTCTGCTTGTGTTTAATCTATTTTCATTCCTAAGCATGTTGTAAATTAATATGTTCCTTTATGTATAAATACTATGTCAGTCACTTGATTATCTGATTATGTCTTATGAATCCCAAACCCCCATATCCCACATGTGTTTGTATTTTTTGGTTGGTTTGAGGGCATGTCAGCATTAGACATTACTATGCATGATCCAAACCTGACCCCTCTTAGGATCATATGCTCCCTGCAATTTATTCCCAAACCCATGACCCCTTGAGTAAAAATGCTAATTCTGTGTAGTGTTAGCTTTACTACTACTGTTTTCCAATTAGCCTTACCCTTTACTATTCTCAACCCAGTTTTAAACAGATCTCTGTCTCTGCACTTCCACTATACTCTTAGACGTAGGTTTTGCCGCTCTTGTGTGAGCCTTGCCTTGGGACCCATGATCTCTCTCTGAACTTGGGCACATAAGGGTTGGCCCTTCCACTGCGCTCATCTCTATCTGGTTATGCAAACTTAGGTGTAAGCACTGCCCGGGGTCCCTTGAGACCCTTAGGGAACTTTGACAAACTCAAGTCTAAGAAAGGCTTTGAAATAAATGGAATTTGAGGTGGTTTATTCCCTAACTCAGAGAGGAAGTCAAGAAGCAGGCATTCTTTTACACTTTTCTGATGTAATTCATTATTTGGTCTGTAATAATTTGTAATAAACATTGGGATTGGTTAGTGGAAAGGACCGGGTGATTATGCATGCTTGACTATTAGAAGGGTAGAGAACATGCCTATATGACATATTTTCGGTATGATTAATTCAGTATTTAGATATTATGTCTATAGGACATTTTTTTAGTCTGCATGTTTAACTCTGCATTTAGAGAATCTGTCTATAGGACCTGTTTTAAATTCTGCATTTAAATAACATGCCTATGGGATTTGACTTAAACTCTGCATGTTTTTACCACACTTAGACACCATATTCTTAGGATCTAATTGGTTATAATCCGACATCATGTCTAATAGATTAAAATCAGTACCTTTTTTTATAGAAATCATGCCTATAGGAATTTCAAGCAAATCTTGACTGCTTCGTTTCACGTTCAACTAGGTATCATGTCTATAAGAATTAAAATTAGCAATAATAGATATCAATGTCTATAGAATCTGAAACCAGTCTAGTCTAAAATAAGTTCAACTCATATTGTTCTAAACAAATTTTTAAAACAACTCTCTCTCTCTGAGTNCTCTCTCTCTCTCCTCTTATTAATATGGTTTAGAAAGCATGTCTAGAGGATCTCAAATCGTTTATTTTAGAATTCTTACCTCTTTTCCACATTCACCCAAACACTTAGGCACGCCTTAGGTGACAACACATAAAACTGAACCTGCCTTTGTTAATTAGTAACTGTAACAACCAGCAGGCAGATCTGATTTGGACTTCTTATCTGAGTTATGTAATAAACTGGTTTGCCTCAACAATTAAAATGCCCCTTGCCTTAGTATTTTAGATTCAGACCCTGACTGTGTTTAAGTCATGCTATTTATGTGCTTTGCTTGAGGAGGTATACATGAGCCTTTTAGTTGTTTACATGTTTCCCCTTTATGTGCAATCCTATGTGTTTTTGTTATATCGCCTTAGCTTTTTCACCTTTTGAAACCTAAAATTCAACCTAATATCCCTCCCCTTTAGGAATATTAGTCCTATGTTCCTCCAGGAATAATAATAATGGGACGGGTAATAGCATGCAATAGTGGTTGAGACCAATCCGTGGTTTAGTACCTCGACGGTGTAGGAAGGGCAGATATAGATATGATGATTGGTGCGCTAATACCACGTGTAGCCCCTCTTTGGAGAAGTGATTAGCGGGTATTGCATTGATGTGATCCATATTATAAATAAACCTAGGACCCCTTTTCTTTTCATTTGCAACTTCTTTTCAAAATCCGTCTTTTAATAATTGCTCTCTCAAACTCTTATGTGTTTAAACTTTAATCCCCTACTATTTGAGCCTATACTCGTCTATTTGCTATCACAAAAAACTATCTGGCCGGGAACCACGCTAGTGGATCTTGAGGGATGCCTAACAACTTCCTCTTAGGATAATTTCAAGCCCTTACCCTATCTCTGGTTATCAAACAAACTTGGTAGTGAACCTTATTAGTGTCCTAATGTACCTTAAATCATTAGGTTGCGACATTTCAAATGCAAAACCCATTTCCCAAAAGGAATGAGTTATCCTATGCCTAAAGTGTCATAAATCCGATTTTCTAATGCAAAGAGGGGAAAAAGGGGACACGACAACATGGCGACTCTGCTGGGGATATTAGGATTTTACCACTTCAGATTGTTCTTATGAATTTGTGCATTCCCTTTATGTGCAATTACTTGTTTAAATTCCTTTAAGCTTTTTATTTCTTTTCAAAAGCAAAACTGACTTATCTTCTTCGTTTCTTGCTGCTTTAAATTATGAAACTGATGTATCTACTGCTTTCTTAACATGTAAATACGTGCCAACATGCTTTTAATTATCTCATAATTATTCTCAACATCATACTCCACTCGTGCCAAAAAATACCAAGCAACGCTTATAATAAGTGGTTGCACTATTCCTATATTATTACCCCTAAATCTGAAAAGGCATATTTGCGGTAACACCAGTCGATCAATGGTGCAGTCGACGGTTCCATGCCTTCCCCCTTGAGTTGTCCGGTCAAGGATACCGGTCTAAAACCCCATAGAAACCTTACTCTAGTCAAATTGTGCATGCATCATGGTCAAACCTATTCAGGTCAGTTATGTTGTCCACATAATGATCCTTTAAGATAGCCTTGTCCAAAGTCCATTGGGTTTCCTGAACTCAAACGGACGTCACCATGTTCTGTGCATTTATTTGGAAAACTAGATGCTTCATGCTAATTGATGATGTTAAATAGTCGAGTCTGGTGGGGGTAGTGTCTAACGCTTTTGTTTTGTAAAAAATGAGGCACGAGGTCCCTAGTTTTGGTATGATTAGCATGCCCCCACTCTTGCTAGACGGGTGGAGGAGTCTTCCAACAAATGACCAAATCAATGAGTGGAAAGAGAGGGCCGCCAAAGCTAGTGGAAAGTTGGAATATCTAGAATATAGTCTGCTAGAATTGGAAGGAAGAGTGAGGAAGAGAATCACCGACTGCCAGAACGCTGAGGGAAAAGAAGGAGAACACCTGGCGAAGGCATTTTTACTGATGAACCTATGCGAGCTGGAGGATTTGATCAACGAGGGCATTCAACCTGGGGAAAGTCCTTCTGGGACCAAGTAGATAGGGATTTATCTTTTTTACTTTAAAAATGTAATAAGGACAATGGCCATTAGTAACTTTTATTTCTTGTTTATTTAGTGTCATTTTGGGATTCGTCTATTTTTATCAATAAAATGAGGCATTTAGCATTCCAAGTTCTCCAAATCAACTTGTCGCTAGGCCCACCTCAGGCACAACGAGGTCCCCAAATTAGGACACGCTTTACATTCTCGCACTATATGTTTAAATATTGCAATACTTCCTATAATCCTCACTAACTTGGTTACTTTTTGGTTTTTAATTTTTATTTTTTTTATTTCCCTCCCCGAAGGTTAGTTCGTGCACTCTGGCAACATCATCTTATTCTACGAGATCAAGGGGCTCTCCAGCCACTCCTCCTCTTAGTCCTGTCAAAAACAAGAACAAAGGCAAGATGGAAGATTTGAGCAATGTCAGAACGGAGAATTCATTTGAATAGTTAGAGGCCACTAATGGTCACGGTACTTAGGTTCCTAAAGAAAAATGTATCCCAACTTGAACATAAATTTTTGAAATTCTAGGAAGAGCTCGATCAAGTCCGGAATATGGCAAGCCTCCATTTACCCTTAGTACCCCAGATATCACCTTTCCCAATACTCAGAACCCTATACCACCTCAAAATATCCTGAAGTAACAGAATTATCCCGCTCCTCATACTATTCCACCAAAGACCCAATGCAGCACATTCCATCCCTTAAACAACACCCCGTTACTCATCACAGAACTCCAAAACTCCATAAAACACTTCCACACCCACCATAGCACCCCTATCCACATGGAGACCATGTCACAGTCCACCCAACCTATCTCAAGCACACCCAAGTATGATGATAAAGACTTGCTCATCAGGAACCTGGCTGAGGAACTTAAAAAATTGACTAGTCGGATTCAAGGTGTTGAAGGAAACAAGGGAATTGAGGGGCTTAACTATGAAGATCTTTGCATGCATCCCGATGTCGAACTGACCGAGGCATAAAAACCTTCGAAGTTCGAGATATTTGACGGTATAAGTGATCCAAGGGTCCATTTGAGGACGTATTGTGACAAGATGGTTGGAGTAGGGAAAGACGAGAGAATCTGCATGAAGCTGTTCATGAGAGGCTTGAAAGGAGATGCGTTGTCTTGGTATATCAGCCAAGATCCATGAAGTGGTCAAGCTGGGTAGGCATGGCATCAAACTTTATGGATAGGTCCAAGTTCAACACCGAGAATGCGCTGGATGTGTTCTATATTCAGAATCTAAAGATAAAGCCTACAAAAACATTTCGCGAGTATGCTACTCGCTAGAGTTCCGAAGCTGCTAAGGTCAGACCTGCCTTAGAGGAGGAAAAGATGAACAAATTCTTTGCCCGGGCCCAAGACGCGTAATACTATGAATGACTTATGATGATCGAGAGCCACAAATTTTCTAACGTTATCAAATTGGGTGAAAGGATTTAAGAGGGTATCAAAAGAGATATGGTTACAAACTTCGAGGCCTTGCAAGATACAAATAAGGCCTTGCAATCCGTTAGTGTGTCCAAGAAAAGGGACGTAGGAGCCGTGATGGTTGCACAAAGGACCAAATCTCCTATACCAAACTTACCCAACACCTCCACCCACATATCAGCCCACTCCGAACTACCAAGCACCCTCACTCTCCTATCAAGCTCCACCACCCATTTATCAATCACCTCTGCCTCCCACATATCAGCCTACTTCGCCTAGATATTCCCAACCCGCACATGTCTACCAAACCTACAATGCTCAACCATCCCACTATCAATTACCTCCTGCACATCAAAACTTCCCTAGACCCCGACCAAATTTTGATCACAGACCTCCAAAACAATATACATCCATTGCTGAACCTATTGACCAATTGTACGAGAGACTCAAAATTGTTGGCTATGTCACCCCCATCCCTCCTGTAACTCCTGAGAACGATTCTCGGTGGGTTAAACCAAACAAATTCTATGCATACCACTCCGGTATGAAAGGGCACACCATCGATGAATGTTGTTCTTTGAAAGACAAGATCCAGTCTATGATCGATAATAAGATTATTGTGGCAAAGGAACCCGCTCCAAATGTTCGCGACAACCCTCTACCGGACCATAAGGGTGGAGGTATCCACATGATTGAAATAGAGGATGATTGGGATTCCGAGGGATTAATTAGGTTGATCGTAGAAGGTGATGACCCAAAGAGGCCAATAGTTACTCTTAATCCAATCATAGTCCAGATTCAGCCATCTGGGGATGCTGAGGTAAAAATGTATGTGACACATTAGTTTGAAGAACACCATCTGCAAAGACACCAGTGACAATTGAGGTCGAATTCATGTCTCTAGCAAATACACCGGCACCATTTGAAGTTGTAGTTTTACCACCCAAGGCACATGCTCTGTTCTTAGTAAGGATAGCCACGCCGATCCCAGTGGCGATATCGACCATGACACCATTCCATACAAAGTCTATACCCTAGGACTATACATCCGAGGCAAGAAGGTAATGCAAGGTTAGGTTCGAAGAGACTGTTGTCGCATAGGGTATGACAAGAACTGGTAGAGTTTATACCCTGAAACATCTAACCGAGTCAAGCAAGCAGGCTTCCAACTGGCCACCCATCATTGAGACTGGTCCAGACGATCTTTGGAGAGAGATACAGGCCAAGGAATACTCGGTCATCAACTAGTTGAACGAAACACCGGCGCAAATCTCCATTCTTTCTTTGCTATAAAATTCTGAGGTGCACTAGAACGCTCTGTTAAAGGTGTTGAGTGAAGCATACGTACCAAGAAACATCACTGGCAGAGGAATGGCTAACATGGTAGGACATGTGTTGGAGATCCACAAGATCACATTTCATGAGGACGAGCTACCACTTGAAGTGTTGGGACACAACAAAGCACTGAACATCACCGTGCAATGCGAGGACTATTATATCACTAGAATCCTGATCGACGGAGGATCCAGTCTCAACATCTACTCACTGGTAACACTCAAGAAGTTGGGTAAAGGACTGCCCGAGATAAAGGACAGAGCTATCAATATAAAAGCCTTTGACGGTTCCCAAAGGTCTACCATTGGGAGATTATTCTATGCTTGCAAATGGGGCCAACCTGGTTCGATGTTGATTTCCAGGTGATAGATGTGCCAGCGTCTTACAATCTGTTGTTGGGATGGCCATGGATCCATGTTGCTAGGGCTGTAGCATCAACACTGCATCAGGAAGTAAAATTCAAATGGAACCACCAAGAGGTGATCATTCACGGAGACAGTAGCAACTGTATATATAGTCGCCAGACCATTCCGTCAATCGAAGGAAAAAGGAAGCTAGGTGGAGATACTTACCACCACATTGAACGGGTAAATGATATTGACAAAGATAAATGGTGGGATAGCAAAAATCGAGAGTATACTTAATTAGAGTGCATACGAACCTGGGAATGGGCTCGGAAAGAACCTCCAAGGAATCTCTAAGCCCATAACGCTCAAGAAACATGTCACCACTTTCGGCTTGGGGTACGAATACACCTGGAAAGAGTTCAAAAATTGGTCGCCACCATGGCATGGTCATTACAATCCACTGGAGCAGCCAATACTGTATTTGGAGTAGACTTTCTAATAGGCCGACATTGTTTGTGGGTCAGACGAAGAAGAAGCACAGGCAGGAGTTAAGAACTTGTTCCCAGAAGACAATGACATGGACTGTTATGTTGTTCTCGAGGAGTACGGGGAGGAAAGCCCTTCCATATAGGCTGTGAGTATAGGAGCATGCCTCAATAACTAGACCTTCAGGACAACTAGAGCTCGACGAGCCTCGGGGTAGCAAGGCTAATACAAGCATCATGCACTATTTTATTTACTAAATGACTTTCTTTTTGCATTTTAATTCCCGCAAAAAGATCTTCAATGTTCAAAATAGTTATGAAATTTATCAAAGCATTTCGACTTTTCCTATGAATCAACACTCATTATTATTTTCTCTCATTACTTTACTTATACAGCATTACTATTACTTATCTTGATGAACCAATGACCGTGACATGCAATGAGACAACGCAACAAACGGACATTGATTCAGAGGAAGATGACATAACAGATGAGATTGTCAAAGAAGTTGAAAACTTTGTGAACAGACCTATGTCCAACCTAGACGATATCGAAATTGTTAAACTGGGAGATACAGAAAACGTCAAGGACACATAAATCCGCGTTCACTTATCGCCATCAGAAAAGAAGGAATACACAAAATTTCTAAAGGAATATGAGGACATATTCACCTAATCATATGATTAGATGAATGGTCTGAGTACGTCTATTGTGGCTCACAAATTGCCAATTGATCCGACATATCCACCGGTAAAGCAAAAGCTCAGAAAATTCAAGCCTGATATGAGTTTGAAAATCAAGGAAGAAGTCACTAAGCAAGTAAAAGATAAGGTTCTCAGGGTAGTAGAATACCCGACTTGGTTAGCCAACATCGTGCCAGTGCCAACGAAGGATCGTAAGGTCAGAGTCTGTGTCGACTACCGGGATCTCAACTGGGCCAGTCCGAAAGACGACTTCCCTTTGCCGAACATACACATCCTAATTGATAATTGCTCCAAGCATGAGTTGCAATAATTTATAGATTGGTTCACGGGTTATCATCAGATCTGGATAGATGAGGAAGACGTTGAGAAAATAGCTTTCATTATTTTGTGGGGAATGTACTATTACAAGATGATGTTGTTCGGCCTAAAGAACGCAGGGGCCACCTACATGGGGGCCATGACCACCATTTTCCATGATATGATACACAAGGAAAAAGAGTTATATGTAGATGATATTATCATGAAGTCCAAGAAGGCCACTGATCACATAGAAGATCTGAGGAAATTCTTTAACAGATTGCGGAGGTACAACCTAAAACTGAATCCCGCGAAGTGCGCATTTAGGGTAGCCACTGGAAAATTATTGGGGTTTATTATGAGTCATCGAGGAATAGAACTGGATCCATAAAAGGTCAAAGCCATTCAAAAACTACCACCGCCAAAGAACAAGAAGGATGTGATGAGTTTCTTGGGAAGGCTTAACTATATCAGCCGGTTCAAAGCATAGTCTACAATTATATTTGAGTCGATCTTTAAGATGTTGAATAAGGATGCCGCTACTAAATGGACCGATGACCACTAGAAGGCCTTCGAAAGAATTAAGGAATACCTATCAACACCACCAGTCTTAGTCCCGCCCGATCCAGGTAGACCTCTATTACTCTACCTCGCGATATTGGATGGGGTTTCGTTCTGGTGTAGCACAATGAAATGGGTAGAAAGGAACAAGCCATTTATTATCTCAGCAAGAAATTCACTCCGTACGAAGCCCGGTATTCGATTTTGGAATGCACCTGCTATCTTTTGACTTGGGTAGCTTAGAAGTTAAGACATTACTTCTGTGCCTATACCACGTACCTCATATTATGGATGGACCCTTTAAAATACATATTTCAGAAGCCTATGCCCACTGGCAAGCTAGCCAAGTGGCAAATCCTGTTGAGTGAGTTTGACATTATTTACATAACTCAGAAGGCAGTCAAAGGACAAGCACTGGCAGACAACCTTGCCGAAAACCCCGTAGATGGAGAATATGAACCCTTGAAAATGCATTTTCCTGATGAAGAGGTATCATTCATAGGGGAAGACATTGCAGAATCCTATGACGGTTGGAGAATGTTCTTCGATGGGGCAACAAACTTCAAAGGAGTTGGTATAGGAGCATTCTTGGTATCAGAAACCGGTCAGCGTTATCTAGGGTCTGCCAAACTCAGGCTCCCCTGTACTAATAATAGGGCCGAATATGAAGCCTACATCTTAGGGCTCAAAATGGCCATTGACATGAACGTGCAAGAGCTTCTAGTGATTGGAGATTCTGATTTAGTCATACATCAAGTACAAGAGGAATGGGCAATCAAGAACTCCAAGATACTTCCGTATCTGCGTCATGTACAAGAATTAAGGAAAAGGTTCACGAAGATGGAGTTCCAACATATTCTCTGAGTCCAGAATGAGTTCGCCAATGCATTAGCTATCCTGTTGTTTATGATACAACATCTAGACAAGAATTTCATTGATCACATTCCAGTAAAGATACATGATCAGCCAGCTTATTGTGCCCATGTTGAAGAAGAAGCAGACGGAAAGCCTTGGTTTCATGATATCAAGGAATATTTTGCAAAAAGAGAGTACATAGAGCTTGCAAATCCTACTCAGAAACGCACACTTAGGAGATTGTCCAACAACTTCTTTCACAGTGCAGGAATCCTATATAGGAGGACTCCTGATTTGGGATTACTAAGGTGTGTCGACGCAAGGGAAACATCCAAGCTACTAGAGGAAGTTCATGTTGGGACCTGCGGTCCGCATATGAATGGTTTTGTTTTAGTAAAGAAGATACTCCGAGCTAGTTACTTTTCAATGACAATGGAAACAGACTGCATCCAGTATGTCCCAAAATGCCACGATGTCAAATACATGTAGATATGATAAAGGTACCTCCAAATGAGCTAAATGCAACAAGCTCACCATGGCCGTACGCCGCTTAGGGAATGGATGTTATTAGACCAATCGAGTCTGCCGCTTCTGACGGGCACAGGTTTATCCTAGTATAAATCAATTATTTCACCAAATGGGTCGAAGCAGCATTTTATAGAGCAGTGAATAAGAAAGTCATGGCAAACTTTGCCCGTGACCGCATTGTTTGTCTATTTAGGATTCCAGAGTCAATTATTATTGATAATGTCTCCAACCTCAACAGAAACTTGATGAAAGCTATGTGTGAAACCTTCAAGATCAAACACAAGAATTCCATAACCTATTGGTCGTAAATGAATGGAGCTGTAGAGGCCGCCAACAAGAATATCAAGAAGATATTAAAGAAAATGATAGAGAAGCATAAATAGTGGCACCAGAAGTTAAAATTTGCTCTATTGGGATTTCGCACCACAGTCCGCACATCAACCGGGGCGACCGCCTATACGCTGGTTTACAGTATGGAGGCTGTCATTCCCGTTGAGGTAGAAATTCCTCCCTAAGGATCATACAGGAAGTTGAGATCGACGACGCAAAGTGGGTGAAAAGTCGTTATGATCAACTAGCCCTTATAGACGGAGAGAGAGAATGAATGCAGTTTGCCATGGTCAACTCTATCAGAACTGAATGTCCAGAGCCTTCAACAAGAGAGTCAAACCAAGACAATTCACACCGAGGAAGCTGGTGTTAAAGAACAAAAAATTTTGCATCAAGATGAAGCCAAGGAGAAGTTCTCTTCTAATTGGCAGGGTCCATATATGGTCCACCGAGTTCTGACAGGAGGAGCCCTCATACTTGCAGAAATGGACGGAGAAGTCTGGCCATAGTCGATCAATTTAGATACAGTCAACCGTCACTATGTGTGATATTTATGTTTTCCCTATATGATATAATTGAACTACGCCTGGCCTGATTTCTGTTTAAGAGGGGATATGCAGGTAGCCCTCGGTCATAATTTAATAAAAATTTTATGTCCCCCGCAATTGAAAACTGGGGCAGAATTTTAAGAAGGACCCTCAAAATTCCAAAGTAATTTCAGTCGATCGTCGCAAGTAATAGCCAGAAGCTTCAACCCATTAAACTGGGGCAGAATTTTGAGGAGCGCCCTCAAAATTCTGTATCAAGGGAGGTTGTGATGTCTCGAACCATACCACAGTCATCGGTTCATCCAAAAATTATTATTATCATGTCATATTTTTTTACAAAATCATGCATATTACTGAAATTTCGTTGTTTAGTAACGCTACCCCAAAGATATATACAGTAACCAGATCAGAGCCAAGCATGTCAAGCAAAGCCGTTGGGGACACGAACTAACCTTCCCCTTACAAAACTTACGATTTTTCTTAGGATGCAGGCACTTGGATTGCGAAATCATCAAACATATTATACACCCATGGGATGAACATTGTTTAGGAATACAACTCTCAGAATCTTTACACTTACTAACATTTTCTATCCGCACACACCAGTGATATTTCGTATGTCACAATGTCCCCAGCAAAGACAATGTCGCAAACTGCTATCGGCTAAAAAAACTCTACTATCATTGGCCATTTTATTTCTTGCATAAGGCTACCAATCTGCCTTCCGAGACTAAAGGCTTTCACCTTCTGCATTTTCCGCATTGCATAAGTCTACTATTCTACCTTTTGAGACTAAACGATGTCTCCATCTGCATTTTCCGCATTGCATAAGACTACTATTCTGCCTTCTGAGACTAAACAATGTCTCCATCTGCATTCTTTGCGTTGCATAAGGCTACTATTCTGCCTTCTGAGACTAAACATTATCTCCATCCATATTTTGCATTGCATAAGGCTATCATTATGCCTTTCAAGGTAAGCTTTACCCTCATACCGCATCTGCATGGCTAAAAGATCGCCTCATACTGCATCCGCATGGCTGAAAGATTGCCTCATACTGCATCTGCATGGCTGAAAGATTGCCTCATACTGCATCCGCATGGCTGAAAGATAGCCTCATACTGCATCCGCATGGCTGAAAGATCACCTCATACTGCATCTGCATAGCTGAAAAATTGCCTCATACTAAATCCGCATGGCCGAAAGATCACCTCATACTGCATCTGCATGGCTGAAAGATCGCCTCATATTATATCTGCATGGGCTGAAAGATCGCCTCATACAGCATCCGCACAGCTGAAAGATTGCCTCATACTGCATCTACTTGGCTGAAACATCGCCTCAAACTATATCTGCATAAGCTGAAAGATCGCCCCATACTATATCTACATGGGCTGAAAGATTGCCTCACACTGCATCTCATGTGTTGAAAGATTGCCTCGTACTGCATCTCATGGGATAAAAGATCGCCAAATACTACATCATATGGGCTGAAAGAACACTAAATTATCCAAAGGCATCATTATTCGGAGGCACCATTTTCATAGCCTGAGAATACCATGTCATGGTTTGAGGAGCCTTTTTAATCTTTCGCATATCATTATTCAAAGGCATCATGGTTCGGAGGCACCATCCTCATAGCCAAAGTGCGTCATTTCATGGCCTGTGAATCCTTTATAATACGCTTTATGGACGTCATGGTCTAAGGACGTCATCCTAACCGTCCGAAGACAACATTCATGGTCTGACAGGAATTTGCATCATGTTTAAATTTATGTACAGTATACGCTCGTATTATTTTCTAATTTTAGGTACACTGGCAAGCAACAGCCAGCAGCCCAGCAGGAGCAGTTCCGCTCCAGTTCCCGCAGCCATATCAAACCTTAACCATACTCACAAGCATTTTTAAATAGTTAATTATACATTGTAAATCATTATAGTGCTCTCAATTTTTTTTTCAGAAACTTATTTACTATTTTTTAAAATAAAGAAGGGGAAAAGTGGCTATTTAAATTGTAGCCCAAATTGGGTTTCAATAATAACCCAAATCAAGTCCCCAATCTCCCCAGCCCAATTCCATTTTTAACCCAATCACCCCGACACAGTTTCAAATATTACCGGCCCAAACCCAGACTCCCTACCTAACCCTTTTAATCCCAAGATCAACAACTCTCATTACTCCTTTACTTTTTAACCCAAACGGCCCATTTATTACCTCATTCCTCACCAACCACCAACTCTGAATCCCTCTTCTCTCTCAACTCTCCCTGAAACTCTTACACACCCTAGCCACCGACATCAAACTACACCATAATTCACCATAAGCCCTGCCTAATCCATGGTCCCTAGTGGTCACTTGAGACGTGTAGGGGTCTCTTATAGGTCCCGGGTGTTTGTTCTTGTGGTTTCATGGTCAGACCTTGATGGAGTCTGGTCTAGTCCTTGTTCGATTTCAGTTCATGGCTCTTCTCCGGTCATCCCTGACCTATCTCCAGCCAGCCATGGCCATTCGAGTTAGATCCTTGACTCCTCTGGTTAGATCGGTAACTTTCAGGGTCTTTCTCACCTTTTTTGGGTTTTTCGAAACCCTAATCTTAAGATCTTTCAACTTTCTTTCATATATAGTTTAGATTTGTACTTGTTATGAATTTCTTAAGTGTTTCTTAAATGATTCTTTAACCTACTTTCACAAACTACTCTTTATTTTTTACGATTAGGGTTTTCCTTTAAGTTATTTAAAAAAAACTCTTATCTGATTTTAACTTTTGATTTTGCTATGTTTTGTTCATGTTGTTCTTCTATCTAAGTTAGCATGTTAAAACCCTAATTTCTTTTGGGTCTCAATCGAATCCTGAAGCTGTTTGTTTAAATGTATACTTGTTTAACTAAGTTCCTCGTTCTTATTTGACTTATTTGTGGTACCACCTTTTAAAAACTCGATATGCTGAAAATTCCTAGGTCTTTGGGTCTGAAATCGTTTGTTTGAGTACTTGACTCAATTGAAAGCTTTTGTTTTAGACTTTCTTTTCTATATATGACTTATCTAATTTTACTATCTTTCAACTCGACTATGGCTGAACCCTAACTTTTCAAAGGGTTTCCTCACCTACTACTACAAGACAATTGCATATTTCTGATACTCTATTTCCTGCACTGCTGATTCAATGTGACTTGACCTACTTGATTACTATGCTTCGAATGTTTACTACTGAACCCTAGCTTATTTCTGCCACAACTGCATGCTTGTGATTATCTCTTTTGCCAATGTGCTTGGCCTTGCATGTCTGATGTCTTCTATTCACTCTATTTATATACTAAAGTGCAGAAGCATGTTTCTTCTTTGACTGACCCTAATGGTGTGACTGATTTCAAAGTTTTTCCTTTATGAACCCTAATTTCACTCGCCTGTTTGGAATTGATAGATTCTTTTCCCTATAATATGATATGTTGCCTTACTGAATCTTTTTCCAAAATAAGCATATTTATGTACTTAGACTTGATTACTTACTTAATGCTTGTGCTACTCCTTTTATGGCAATAAGCAGTCTATCTTTAAACTGATCTCTTTCCTAATTTGAATCTGTTACTACCCGTTAAATAGTGATTCCTTAATTAAAGGGAATCAATTGTATAATTGATTCTCATTGTTGATTGTTTCCATATTTGTATTAAAACATTACTTATTGCCCCTCCACTTGTTTTCAAAAAACTATAAATACCCTGCACCTCCCTTTTTCTTTCACACAAACGAACCACTTGAGTTCAGAACACACACTTCACTTTCTATCTTTTCTTTGTTACTACTTGTATTACTGCCTTGTCTAGCCGGTAGAAAATCAAGGCTAGGCTGTGAAAATTTGCTTAATTTTATTTCTGCATTTGCTTCTTTACTAGTATGTTCTAATTAATCTTCAAGCACAAAAAAAAACAACATATTTTCTTTACTATTGCCTTTACTCTTTCTTGTTCCCTGCTTGTGTTTAATCAAGTTTCATTCCTAAGCATGCTGTAAATTAATGTGTTCCTTTATGTATAAATACTTTGTCAGTCATTTAATTACGTGATTATGACTTATGAATCCCAAACCCCATATCCCATATGTGTTTTTATTCTCTGGTTGGTTTGAGGGCATGTCAGCATTAGACATTGCTATGCATGACCCAAACCTGACCCCTCCTAGGATCATATGCTCCCTGCAATGTATACCCAAACCCCTGACCCCTTGTGTAAAAATGTTGATTCTGTGTAGTGTTAGCTTTATTACTACTTTTTTCCAATTACCCTTACCCTTTACTATTCTTAACCCAGTTCTAAACAGATCTCTATCTCTGCACTTCCACTATACTCTTAGACTTAGATTTTGCCCCTCTTGTGTAAGCCTTACCTTGGGACCCATGAGCTCCCTTTGAACTTGGACACATAAGAGTTGGCCCTTCCACGACACTCATCTATATCTGGTTATGCAAACTTGGGTGTAAGCACTGCCCGAGGTCCTTTGAGACCCTTAGGGAACTTTGACACACTCAAGTCTAAGAAAGGATTTGAAACAAATGGCATTTGAGATGGTTTATTCCATAACTCATAGAGGAAGTCAAGAATCAGGTTTCCTCTGGTTGTAACTTCTTCGTTTGCACTTTTCTGATGTAATTCATTATTTGTCTATAATAAGTTATAATAAACATTGGGGTTGGTTAGTGGAAAGGGCTGGGTAATTATGCATGCTTAACTATTAGAAGAGTAGAGAACATGCCTATAGGACCTGTTTTCTATATGATTAATTCAGCATTTAGATAATATGCCTATAGGGCTTTTTTTTAGTCTGCATGTTTAACTCTGCATTTAGAGAACCTGTCTATAGGACTTATTTTAAATTCTACATTTAAATAACATGCCTATAGGATATATCTTAAACTTTTCATGTTTATTACCACACTTAGACACCATGTTCTTAGGATCCAATTGTTTGTAATACGGCATCATGTCCAATAGATTATAATCAGTACCTTTTCATAGAAATCATGGCTATAGGAATTTTAAGCAAATCCTGCCTGCTTTGTTTCACATTCAACTAGGTATCATGTCTATAGGAATTAAAATTAGCAATAATAGATATCAATGTCTATAGAATCTAAAACCAGTCTAGTCTAAAATCAGTTCAACTCATATTGTTCTAAACTAATTTTTAAAACAACTCTCTCTCTCTTCTTATTAATATGGTTTAGAAAGCATCGATATAGGATCTCAAATCATTTATTTTAGAATTGTTACTGCTTCGCCACATTCTGAATCAGTAAGAGATATCATGTTTATAGGATCTAACCCAAACACATAGGCAATCCTTAGGTGACAACAAATAAAACCGAACCCTACTTTGTTAATTAGTAACTGCTACAACCAGCAAGCATGCCTGATTCAGACTACTTATCTGAGTTATGTAATAAACTGGTCTGCCTCAACAATTAAATCTCCCCTTGCCTTATTACTTTAGATTCAGACCATGATTGTGTTTAAGTCATGCAATTTATGTGCTTTGCTTGAGGAGGTATGCATTAGCCTTTTAGTTGTTTACATGTTTCTCCTTTATTTGCAGTCCTATGTTTTTGTACGTCGCCTTAGCTTTTTCACCTTTTGATACCTTAAAGTCTGCCTAATATCCATCCCCTTTAGGAATAGTAGTCCTAAGTTCCTCCGGGACTGATAGGAATGGGACGGGTAATAGCATGCAATAGTGGTCAATACCAATCCGCGCTTTAATACCTCGACGGGGTGGGAAGGGTAGATATGGATATGATTATCGGTGCGCTAATACCACGTGTAGCCCCTCTTTTAAGGAGTGATTACCGGGTATTGTATTGATGTGATCCATATTATAAATAAACCTAGGACCCCTTTTCTTCTCATTTTCAACTTCTTTTCAAAATCTATCTTTTAATAATTTCTCTTTCAAACTTTTATGTGTTTAAACTTAAATCCCCTACTATTTGAGCCTATACTCGTCTATTTTCTAAATTGCAAAAATTCACAAAAAACTATCTGGCCGGGAACCATGCTAGTGGATCCTGAGGGATGCCTAATACCTTCCTGTTAGGATACTTTCAAGCCCTTACCCTATCTCTGGTTATCAAAAAAACTTAGTAGTGAACCTTATTAGTGTCCTAATGTACCTTAAATCATTAAGTTGCGACACTTCAAATGCAAAACTCATTTCCCAAAAGGAATGAGTTGTCCTACGCCTAATGTGTCATAAATCCGATTTTTCGATGCAAAGAGGGGAAAAAGGGGGCATGACAGCGTGTATACCAGAATATCATCAATGAAGGATATGGAAAACGAGTCGAGATATGGCCAGAACACATTATTCATCAAATGCATGAACACTACTGGGGCATTGTTTATCCCGAAAGACATCACCAAGAACTTATAATGATAATATCGGGTCCTGAAAGTTGTCTTAAGAATATCTGAGTCCCTGATCTACAACTAATGATAAACTGAGCAGAGATCAATCTTAGAGTATACTCTCGCTCCCTGAAGTTGGTTGAACAAATCATCGATACGAGGTAAAGGATACTTGTTTTTAATTGTTACCTTGTTCAACTACCAGTAATCAATGCATATTCTCATCGTGCCATCCTTCTTCTTTACAAAGAGAACCGGTGCACTCCACGGTGACACACTAGGATAAATGAACCTCTTATCCAAGAGTTCCTGAAGCTGCTCTTTTAACTCATTCAGCTCCGCTGGTGCCATACGACATGGTGGAACAGAAATGGGCTGAGTGCCCAATACCAGGTCAATACCAAAATCTATATCAGTGGCATACCCGGCAGATCTGTAGGAAATACATCAGGAAAATCCCTCACAACTGGAATAGAATCAATACTGGGAGTCTCTGCACAAACATCCCTCACAAAGGCTACATATGAAAGACAACCTTTCCTAACCATATGCTGGGCCTTTAAGAAAGAAATCACTATACTGGGAACATAATCGGTTGAACATCGCCACTCAATCTGTGGCACACCAGGCATAGCCAGAGTCACTATCTTGGAATGACAGTCCAAAATAGGCCGGCACGGAGATAACCAATCTATTCCCAGAATAACATCGAATTCCACCATACATAATAACAATAGATCCACTCGGGTCTCCAGACCTTTAATAGCCACAACACACTTTCGGTACACACGGTCTACCACAACTGTATCGCCCATCGGCGTAGAAACATGAATAGAATAAATAAGGGACTTGCAGGGAATATCCAAATAATGGGCAAAATAAGACCACACATAAGAGAATGTAGAGCGAGGGTCAAATAACACAGAAACATCCTTGCGGCAAAACTGAGATAATACCTATAATCACCCCATCTGAAGTGATCGCATCAGGCCTAGCTGGAAGTGCATAGAAGTGAGCCTAGCCACCTTCAGATTGACCTCCCCCCTCTGGGGAAACCCTTAGATGACTTTCCCCCACCCCTAGCTAGATGGGTGGGTGGTAAAATGGCTGGGGCTGAGGCTGATGGCTAACCCCTCTGCTGAGAATGATGAGGACACCGTCTCCACAAGTGACCCATCTCTCCACACTCATAGCAACTTTCGAGTGCTGGAGATGGTGACTGATGAGAACCCCTAGCACCGGAATGACTAGCAAACACCCCTGGCGTAGAAGAATCCTGAATCGATGGGGCACGGGACGAACCCTAGGCTGGAAGTGCACTAAGTGAAGAATGACCCTGCTGAGAACTATGAGTACTATGGCCTGATGATGCTCCATGATAACCTGGGCGAGCTGACTGAGCATGTTTGAACTGTCGGCTTCTACCGTGCTGAAACTGGCCCCTCAAAGGAGCACCCCTAAAACTACCATGTCCTCGAGGCCTCTTGGCCTCTCTCTCCTCGCGCTCCTAGCGACGAACTGACTCAATATCTCGAGAAATATCCATAACCTCCTCGAATGTAGCAACTTACACCCTCTCCCTAGTCATGAGAACGCGAAGATGGAAGGTGAGGCCATCAACAAACCTCTTGATCCTCTCTCTCTCTCTCTCCCTCAGTAGCAACCATCCAAATAGCATGTTGAGCTAACTCCGAGAACCTCATCTCGTATTGGGTAACATTCATCTCCCCATATCGTAGCTGCTCGAACTGCCTGTGCAACTCCTCCCTGGGGGACTGTGGGACGTACGTCTCTAGAAATAGAGTGGAGAACTGCTGCCAAGTCAGAGGTGCCGAACCAACAGGTCTATGCCTCTCATATGCCTCCCATCAATTGAAGGAAGCTATGGTAAACTGAAAGGTCCTGAATGAAACCCCGTTGGTCTCCAGAATACCCGCAGTGCGAAGAATCCTCTAACATCTGTCTAAGAAGTCCTGGGCATCCTCGCCCTCTACACCACTGAAAGTGGGAGGCTGGAGTCTGCAAAACCTCTCTAATTTATGATGCTCGTCCTCCGGCATAATAGGAGCTATATAACCCTTAGTAGCTGCCACCGTCTAGGCTAGTGGTACCTTCGATGTCAACACTCCCTGAACCACCGGATGGGGTGTGCGGGCGGCAGGAGTCTGAGAGCCTCCCCCTACATAAGAAATGGCTGCGATAGTAGAAACCACGACCGCCTGAGCAAGGTTAGTGCATACTGTCAATATCTGGGCCCAAGTCTCTTAAAGACCCCAAATCACAACGGGCATAGCTGGTGCCTGAGCTGGTGCTGGTGGAGCATCCACCACTGGACCTGACCTTGCACTGGGGCGGCTGGTGGGTCTGCAGGTCCTGTCCCAGATCCTGTGGGGACTGTACCTTTGCCCCTACCACAGCCTCGGCCACGTCCTCGCTCCTCTAGTGGCTCTCGCTGGTGGTAGTCCTCCATCCTGACCGGTAGCGCGTGTCCTCACTATCTGTGAGAGAATAGAATAACAAAAGTTTTGTACTCGGATCAACAAATTCGCACGACAATAATTTCAAGAATATGAAATTTTCCTAAAGGTTCTGCAGCCTATCGAGGATAAATACAGACGTCTTCATACCGATCCGTGAGACTCTACTAAACCTGCTCATGACTCATGAGAACTATGTAACCTAGGCTCTAATACCAACTTGTCACGACCCTAAACCCAACCGGTCGTGACAGCGCCTCTCATGAAGACAAGGCCAGGCGACACACTTCCAATTCACCTTAAGAAATTAAAATAATAGCTACTAATTCTGTAATTAGAAATAAAATCCCAAAATATACATTTAATAGTATAATTTGCAGAAATAAAACCAACACAGCCCGACATCGGGTGTCACCTGTCATGAGCATCTAAAACAATACTACAAGCCTGAAGTCTATTCCATTACTACATAACTAAGTAAAAAGGAACTAAGATAGAGGGAGAATGCACTGGGCTGCGAATCCCCAAGAAGCTACCTAGTAAATCTCCGAAGATGTGCTAAAACTATCAACCCTCAATATTAGGACCTGTAGCACACGAATCTGCACACAGGGGTACAGGGAGTAAAGTGAGTACTCCAACTCAGTGAGTAATAAAAATAAATGAAGACTGAGCAGTATAAAATCACGTTAAACATAACATTAAGCTATAAGAGGCATAACAAAATCAGTAAATATAATTAAGGTGAAATCTCATAAATACCTTTTAACCAATCAAACAATATATAGGAAAAAAACAACTAGAAAAGGTAAACACCTAAGAACCGCCCCTCGGGACAGTAACAATAGAGTCAGGCCCTTGGGCAATATTACAGAACAATACCAGCCCCTTGGCCTATATCTCATATCACAATTGGTACACGCGCTCACTGGGGGTGTACAGACTCCGGGAGGGGCCCCTTACGACCCAAGCATAATATCAAGCCATCTCGTTGCATCATAAAAAGGCTCTCGACCTCATATCAATCTCAATTCACCTCGTGGCGTACAACCTTAGGCCCTCAGCCTCATTATCATAATTAGTATATCACTGCTGCAGCGCACAGCCCGACCCAAAAGTATTTTCACAATACAGGCCCTCGGCCTTACTCAGTCAGAATCTCATAAGCCCCTCGGGCAACAGTAATACATGAAACTCAACTCAAAATATCGTTAAAATATCATTTATTGTGCTTGAAACAAAACATAGCTGAGTTTTTGAAAATAGTGAAAATATAGCATGACTAAGCCCCAGTATGAAATCAATCAGTGAGGAAAATATCAGTTAAAATCCCGTATGGTTCAAACAGTTTACACGAAGCCCACACATGGCATTTAGCCCAAAATATAATATATCAAACAATTAATTATCAAATATCAGTAAAATAGTCATTTGGGATGGACTAAGTTACAATCCTCAATGGTGCACGATCCCACGCTTGTCATCTAGCGTGTGTCTCACCTCAACATAGCTAAACGTTGTAAAATTCTGGGGTTTCATACCCTCAGGACAATATTTAAAATTATTACTCACCTCAATCCGGCCCGAAGTTTAGCTCACAATTCCTTTGCCCTTCGAATCGATCTTCGGATGCTCCAAGTCTACCAAAATCAGAACGTAACCATTAGCTTATGCTAAAGGGACGAAGCCCACTCGAAATTATTCGAAAAATGTCACAAATCCCAAAATTACCAAAACTCAACCCCCGGGCACACGTCTCGGATTGATAAAATTAATATCATTATATTTCTTATCTCCCCACGAGTTCATACTTATAAAAAGTTCCAAAATCCGACCACAAATGGTCTTCCAAATCCTCAATCAACGGCCTAGGTTTCTAAGCCCTAGTTTCTCAAACTTTACCTTTAATTACAGCTCTAATACATGCATTAATACCATAGAATCGAGTTTTTAAGTCCAAAATTCTTACCTCAATGAGTTCTCCTTGAATTCTCTCTTCAAAATCGCCCAAAGCTCTCAAATTCGTGTTAAAAAGTGAGAAAACCCTCTGAAAATCCCGAAGGAACTAACTTATATTTTCTTTAATACATTTCCGCATTTGTGGTCATTTCAACGCATCTGCGGTACTGCTTCTGCGGTCAAGACCACCGCATCTGCGGCCCTCACTTAAGTTCGCATTTCCCGCATTTGCGATCCCATATCCGCACTTGCGCCATCGCATGTGCGATCCTCCAACCGCATCTATAGTTTTTACCTCCCTAGCTCATTTTCGCTTCTTCGGCTCATTCCTCGCATATGCGCCCTCGCACCTGCGGCCCCCTTTCCGCAGTTGCGGAAATACCAGAAGCAGAAAAATTTGCAGCTTCATAAAATCTCAAACTCTCCGTCAACTATCCGAAATCACCCAGAGGCCCCCGAGACCTCAACCAAAAGCACTAACATATCCCATAACCTTATTCGAACTTATACCAATCTTCAAAACACCTCAAACAGCATCAAAACCACCAAAACACATCGAATTCAAACCTAAGGTTCTAAAATCTTTTGCATTCCCCTTTTGCTCAAAAAGTATACCAAACCATGTCCGAATAACCTGAAATTTTGCACACACATCCCAAATGACATAACGAAGCTACTGCAACTTCCGGAATTCTATTTCAACCCCTATATAAAAATCTTACCTATCAACCGGAAAATGCCAAAAACTCCATTTCGCCAATTCAAGCCTAAATCTACTCTGAACTTGCAAAACACATTTTGATCACGCTCCTAAGTCCAAAATCATCAGCTGACGCTATCTGAACCATCTGAACTCACATCCGAGCCCTCTAAAATATAAGTCAATATTCGGTTGACGTATCCAACTTAAGCTTTCTTAAAAGAGATTAAGTGTCTCAAACCTTCTCAAAACCTTTCTGAACCTGAGCCAACCAACCTGCTCACATATAAAACCGATAACTAAAGCAAATAGAAGCAAAAAGAGGAAAAAAATATAGCGGTAACTCATGAGACGACCTTCTGGGTCGTCACACATCTTCACACTCTAGCCCCTTTTAATTTTTTTAATTTTTATTGTACATTAAATTGATTTCTAAAATACAATTTTTCTTCAAGCCAATTAATATCCTCCATTGAAATGTACCCAAGGTAAATTTGAACCGATAAACTTAAGATTAGGCCTAAGATTATATGTTTGGACGACTGGATTCGGAATTGATGAGAGGTTTTCTTTGAATTTTAGCTGGAACCAATTTGAAGGCCATAAATTTTGGCTATAATGGAGGTTTCTTAGTGGGTATGGAAGAAAAAGAAAAAATAAAAAATGTGTAAATGAATAGAAGGAAGAAATAATAGTAAAAACATAAGTTTATTATATTTTTTACCTGATGTTGATGTGGCGTTAATGTGACATGCGCATGTGGAGCATCTCACACCATGAAAGTGGCATTACATTTCACATGGTGGTATTAAATTTACTATGGACAAATATATGGAGGTAATGAGATGCTCGTAAAGTTGAAGTGTGAAACTAATTTTTTCGGGCAAGTACAAGGTGCATCTTACATATTTTTCCTAATATTTAACAGGATCTTTGGCATGGTGTGACAACGTACTCATACAATTAGCAGAAAATAGCCCTGGTTATAGATATTGGCACAAAGTAGCCCATAAATGTATATCATAACAATAATATGTATATCAAAATGTGTACCACGACTTTATTTTTCCTCCTTTTTTATATATATAATAACATATATTAAAATTTTATTTTCTTTCTTTATTATCTAAATATAAAAGAAATTCCTCTTCTTTCTATATTTCAGTATATAATACAAAATTTCTTGTGGATATAACAAATATATGTTTGAGAGATATATTGATGTACAATATGAGAATTAGAACTATTTTCTTAATCAAAACAGAAAGGAGAAAAGAATGAGGATCTTCCAAATGCCACATTAAGGATATATATATATATATATATATATATATATATATATATATATATATATATATATATATATATATATATATATATCATGAAATCTACCAATATATTGTTCTAAATTCATGAAATAAGGCACTCTAATACTCCATTCTAGGCACCGAAACCTAATTGAAAAAAGCAAACTTCCATCCAAAATCCAATACCGCAAATAGCAGCGACCAAAAACCTTCCTTTACCCTGTTTTTCCTTTTGCTATCTATACATTGAAATTTGTATGTAACGTGAAGTTTAACTCCATTTTAAATAATTTGCACAAACTCAAAAATTCATGAAGAAGAAGAAAAAGAAGAAGAAGAAGAAGAGGCACTTTAATACTCCATTCTAGGCACCGAAACCTAATTGAGAAAAGAAAACTTCCATCCAAAATCCAACACCGCAAATAGCAGTAACCAAAAACCCTCGTTTATCCTGTTTTTCCTTTTGCTATCTATACATTGAAATTTGTATGTAACGTGAAGTTTAACTCCATTTTAAATAATTTTCAAAACTCAAAATTCATAAATCATGAAAAACAATTTAGATGTCGTTTGAATCACTCTTGAATCTCTTGTTTTATTTATTCTTTTGTTCTAACATACTAATAATAATTCTAATACTATCTTGCAAAGGCTTGTCCTTGTGACATAAGGGAAACTTAATTTATTGAAAGTGGGAGGAGAGGGTGACGACAAAGAGAGGTAAAGGGGGTTATGGGGAGATAATAAATAAGGAAGTAGAATTTTTTGGATTTTGCTATAATGCTAATTATTTGGGATTGCCTTTGCCAACAGTAATGCAAGGCAAAAAAAATCTACCAATTCCTATTATAAGTTGTTAGGTAAAATGTCATGACCCTAAAACCGACCCAGTCGTGATGGCGCCTATCATGAAACTAGGCTAGCCGACACAATTCCCAAATAAAAATATTTTTCTATAAAAGTAATTTTAAGCCATTAATTTAGCAAGAAAACTCATAATAAAGGTCTAAATAACCAGTGCTGAATAAATACACAAGTCCGACATCGGGGTGTCACAAGTCACGAGCATTTACTAAGGTCTGAATACAATGAAGAGTATGAAAATATACAATAACAGGCTAAGGAAGATAAGGGAGAGAAGAGCAGGGCTACGAACGTCGGGTAACTATCTTGCTAACTCTGATGACTCTACTACTGAGCAATCAACACCCGCTACGGGTTCAGAGATACCTAAATCTGCACACAAGGTGCAAGGAGTAATGTGAGTACGCCAACTCAGTAAGTAATAAAACTAAATAAAAGTTGAGCAGTAAAAAAATGCGTAAACCACGTCAAAATGCTACAGCAAATACAGTACATTTCAAAAATAATGCAGAAACCATTTATTTCGTAAATCAAACTCAGTTTCAGTAAAAACCTTTTAAAACATCTTTCAATAGTGTTAAACGAGTGATAAAAACTGTGAGTAAAAATGATAGAAACGTAGCAGCCCCTCGGGCAAATCATGTGTCATAAATCGCCCCTCGGGCATAATATCAACAAAACTAGCCCCTCGAGCTATCTCACAAACACTCGTAATTAGCCCCTCGGGCATAATATGAATCAAGAAACGCCCCTCGGCAATAATATGAAACAACAAAAGCCCTCGGGCTACATCACATCACTGACATTGGGTACCCACGCTCACTGGGGGTGTACAGATTCTTAGAGAGGCTCCTATAGTCCAAGCTCTATAATAAGCCATCTCGAGGCATACCAAAAAGGCCCTCGGACTCATAACAATCACAAGCCACCTCGCGACATAATAAATCAGGACCTCGGCCTCTTATATATCACAAATTAGTACCACATGATATGGTGCGCAGCCCAATCCCATGATGTCCTTACAACACAGGCCCTCCACCTAGCTCATTCAGATCTCACTCAAGCTCCTCCTAGCAAACAGTAAAAAAATAGGTACTCGGCTCAAAAGATTATTTATATCAATAAAAGGAGTAAATGAAACCTGAGTTATGAAACCAGTGAAAGTATAGCATGACTGAGTGTAAATATTACCAAAATAGTGAGGAAATAGCAATAAAAATCCCCTAAGGGTCCAAACCATCAGCACAAGGCCTAGATACGACATTTAACCCCAAACACAATATTACTTTCCTAAATATAACGATATCAAATAGTTTCCAACTAAATACGTGACTTAATAGTCGTACGGGGTGGACCAAGTCACAATCCCCAGCGGTGCACGACCCCACGCTCATCACTAGCATGTGTGTTATCGAAAAATAGCAAAACAATGTAAAATTCGGGGTTTCATACCCTCAGGACAACATTTACAATGGTTACTTACCTCAATCCAGTCCAAACTCTAGCCCGCAATGGCCTTGCCTCTTGAATCGGCCTCAACATGTATTGAATCTATCCAAAATCAGAATCATAACATCAAAATAGGCTAAAGGAACAAAACTCACTCGCAAATAACCAATTTATACCAAAAATCCCGAAATAGACCAAACCTGACCCCTTGGCCCACATCTCAAAATCCATTAAAAGTCACATCAATAGAATCCTTACATTATCATGAGTTCGTACATATCAAATATACCAAAATTCGACCACATACAACCCCTCAAATCCCTAATCAAAGGTCTCCAATTTCAAGCCCTAGTTCTTCAATTTTTAACCCTTAATTTTCATAAATTCCAAGTCTAATCGGTAAGAAAATGCCATAGGATCGAGTTTTAGGTTCAAAAAATTCTTTCCTTAATGAATTTCCCTTGAAATCCCTCTTCAAAATATCCCAAAAAGCTCCAAAACCGACTCAAAAATGGTGAAATGAAGCTAAAAATCACGAAGTCCATTATTTATATGTTCTGCCCTAGAAATACCTCATTTGCGGTCAAAATTCTTGCACCTGCAATATTTTATTAACCTCTCCTCTTCCGCACCTGCGGGCTCATAGGTGCGGTAACCCTTTCGCATCTATGATGAACCTCAACCAGCACAAAGTTCGCACCTGCGATGACAATTCGCGCCTGCGGTGACCGCACCTACAGCCACTTTTCCGCATCTGCGGAAATCACAGAATAGCAGCACACCAGCATTCTCTAAGTGCCAAAATCAATCCGTCCACCACCCAAACTCACCCAAGACTTCGGGACCTCTACCAAACAGCCCAACAAGTCACATAATACTACTCAAACTTCTACCAACCCTCGGAACACTTAAAACAACATCGAATCATCAAAACACCCTCGGATACAAGCCTAAGGTTTTCAAAACTTCTGAATTCTGCTTATGATCAAAAAGTCTATCAAACCTCGTCTGAAGGATCTGATATTTTACACACACGTCCCAAATGACACAACAGACTTACTCCAATTGCTATAATTCTATTCTGATCCCTATATCAAAATCTCCGCTACCAACCGAAAAACGCCAAAATTCCAATTTCGCCGATTCAAGCCTAAATCTACTCCAGACCTCCAAAACACATTCTGATCACTCTCCTAAGTCCCAAATCACTTTTTGATTATATCCGAATCATAAAAACCAAATTCCGAGATCGTTTGCTCACAAGTCAACTTCCGGTTGACTTTTCCAACTAAAAGACCAAGTTAAGAGACTAAATATCTCAAACTTTCTAAAGCCATTCCGAATTCGAACCAACTAACTCGATACCATATAACATAGATGAACAAATCATAAAGAAGCAGAAATGGGGTAAACGGAGCGGTAACTCATGAAACAACCGGTCGGGTCGTTACACAAAATGGCCTCTGGGCCACTTAAACTTGTATCTGTTTGTCAATCCGGTAAATAAACTTACAGTTTACCATTTAAACACTTGTACTTGAAAAATGAATACTAATTAATACCTTTGACTATTGACCATGCTTACGTGGCAATGACCTAAGTGACGTGGCTTAAGTACGTGCAAACCACTATACAAGGCACGTGATTATAATAGTTTTGATTTTAAAAAATAATTTAAAAAATCAAATGAAAAGGAAAAACAAAGAAAAAAATTGCAAAATTTGAAAACCCACTCACCCACGCCCTTCCTTCCTCTCTTTCTTCCTTCGCCCTTTCATTTTTTGTTGCCATGATTTCCTCCCCCCCCCCCCCCCCCC
>MU730654.1:104740-132900 GCA_026770625.1 Nicotiana glauca
ATTTTCTTGTCTCTCCTCCTGATCCCTCCCCCTACCTTTAACAAATCATCATAATTCAAAGAGGAAAAGCAAAATGCTGGTTAGAAAAAAATCAAAGAATAAAATTTCAATTTTGAGAAAATCAGTTAATTGGGTGTTGAAGATTAAAAAGGTTAGAGATACTTTTGAATGTTTCTCTAAAATTTATGTTTAGAAAATGTAAAAGGAGAGCAAAAGTAGAATTGGGTATTCTCAAAGATAATTTTAGAAGAGATAACGGAAGAGAGTTCATTTTACTAATTCGTCCGAATTTTTGGGTTTTACTGATTTTGTTCGTATTTTGTTAATTTTTTATTGATTTGGCAGTTTTAGAGTGAATAAGGATGGTGTTTATTATTGATTTGGGAAATAGTGGATGAGGATGGAGTTTAATGGTGGATGAAAATGGGTACTGCCATGGTGAAGAAGAAGAAGAAAAAGGAAAATATTTTAATTTTTTTAAACAAATTGGTAAAAAGTGATTGGGACCTACATATTACACATGTCAAACAATAATAGGTTAAGAATATGATGTGTTAGTCAGGTCATAGCATTGAGAAACACGTTCTATTTGAGGTGTTTATTGGTACTCATTCCGTCAAGTACAAGTGTTCAAATGAAAAATTTATAAGTTTATTTACCAGATTGACAAACAAGTACAAGTATAAGTGACCCAAAGGCCATTATGCCAAGTTGTTATATGGTGCAATTTATTCTCTTTTTAATAAGTATTATTGTGTAGTACTTTAAGCCCATCCATATAGTGGACTGGCCCGACCCAATTCATCAATTCCAAGGCCTACATAGACTGATCCATACCGGACCGGCCTAGCTCATATTAATAGTTGTAATTAGGGATTTTTCTTTCCTATACACTATATGAAGCCTTATTATCAAAATGGTCTAAGTTTTGGAAATTACCCTCCCTAAATAAGGTTTGTTTACAATTTATATACAATCCATTATTAGTGCCTTAAATTAGGGGATTAAGTTACACCCTTATCCTTTTTTTCCATGTGATGACCCAAAAGGTCATCCCGTATTTTAGAACCCAATTCGGGGTTACAAGTCGATCAAAATCTCATCTTACTTCTCCTCAATTTGCATGCACATTCTAGGCACGTTTCCGAAAAACCTTTATGTGAAAATTTAAGAAAATAATAAGTTTGCCTTTAAAAGTGATTTTAGTTGACTTCGGTCAATATTTTGAGTAAACGGACCTGGACCCATATTTTGTCGGTCTCAGAGGGTCCGTAGTAAAATATGGGACTTAGGCGTATGCCCGGAATCGAATTCCGATGTCCCTAGCCCGAGTAATGAATTTTTGTTAAAAATTGTTAAACTAAAAATATAAGGATTTAAAGAAATTGCATAATGTTTGATCTTACTGGTATTGGGCCCATATTTTGGTTTCGGAGCCCCGTGCAGATTTAATATTGTATTTAAGTCATGTCTGTGAAATTTGGAGAGAAACGAGACTGATTTAACGTGATTCGTACGTCCGGTTGTGAAAATAGGAATTTCAAGTGTTCTTAAGGATGTCGTGTGTGTTGGTGTTAAATCCGTAGTTTTAGATGTTATTTTGGAAATTTTATCGCACGAGCAATTTCATATGATATTTTACAACTTGTGTGCATGTTTGATTTGGAGCCCCAAGGGCTCGAGTGAGTGTTGGATAGGCTACGGAGTGGTTTGGAACTTAGAAAAATAGCTAGTATGCTTCAGCTGTGTTGCAGGCCTCAGACCTCGCAAATGCGAGGTCAGGGTTGGCATTTGCGATCACTGTTGAGGTCGCATTTGCGAACTTCTCATCTCAAATGCGAAGAGAAGCTGGGCTAGCTTGTGTTCGCAATGACGAACTTTCCTTCGCATTTGTAAAGGGAGTCTGGGAGGGATATGATCGCAAATGCGATATTTTACTCATATTTGCGAGGAAGAGTGTTCGCAAATGCGACACTTTCCTCGCATTTACGAAGACAGCAAGACTGTGAATAGCTTCGCATTTGCGAAACTCAAGTCGCAAATGCGATATCTGCAGCTGATAACTTTGAACTTAGACAGGATTTTTTTTTTATTCTCCCACTTTTCAATACCTAAGCTTCAAGAGGTGATTTTGCAAGGGTCAGTCCTTTCCCAAATCATAGGTAAATGATTCTTAACTCATTTTTTTCAATCTATTCTTAACTCATTTTTTTCAATCTATTGAATCTTTTTACAAGATTTCATCCTATAATCTAGGGTTTTCGTGGTGGAATTTGGTGTTTTTGGGTAGAACTTAGGAATTTCAAAATTTGGGAATTTAGACCTCAAATTGAGGTCGGATTCCAAAACCAACTGTATATCCAGGCTCGAGGGTGAAAGGGTGTATATGGCGAAATCGGAGAGTCCAATTTTCCGTCATCGAGGAATTTCGGAAGGTCGCCTCAAAGCCTCGAGGCTGCAAAGATGCGCTCGAGTCATCTCTCTTGAAGTCCATCAACACCCGGCCTTAAGAAGATATCGGTTTAGTCAGAGTGAAAACACGAAGTTCCCAAAACGCGGCTAAGTATGTCGCGGCTGAATCTGACAAAGCCTAACCAGGCTATTCTGAGCCCTACTCGATGCGCCATTTCAGTCGTCCCATTTTCACACCTTTATAACTAATGTGTGCCTTACCGTGTAAACTTCACCTATTCTATATAAAGATGATTCTAATTATTTTGTAGAGGACTTATGTTGCTCTAAAGGCTCTACATGAAGAAAAAAAAATGATAACTCTCTCTCTCTCTTTCTCTCAAAACCTCTCTCTCGAAATTGCTGTTTTATATTTTTATTTTCATATTTTTTCTATATTTATTGCTCATTTATTACTTATAATTTGCTATAAATAGCTTGCTTTAATATTATTGCATCTGTTATCCCTTCCCCGATTTCCCCCGATAGCTCGAGCCCGAGCTTGAGACTCGACCTCAAGGCCCCTAATCGACCAGCTCGAGGCCCCGAACAGCTATCTATTGGTTTGATTACTGCTTTACTTTAGCTCGCATCTCACCCTTAAACTACATACTCATGGCACCAACTTCTCCACAACTAGCATAAAAATAGATTACGTATTTTTAGAGTCCCATCAACAAATTTAGTTGTCATTACCATTTTCGCGGTAAACAGTTTGGCGCCCACCGTGGGTCTAAAAATAATAGTGATTATTTTCTTGCTAGTTTCGTCATACAACGCAAGTTATCTTTCACACTTCTTCTTGTCCAAGATCCTCGATTTTAGGTCAAAATGTCTGGCTTTGTGAATAGAGTTGAGAACAACAACATCAAAAACCTCAGAGAAAATGGCGTAGTAGTTCCGATCGTCAGCGCACCACCACTGAACCCTAACAACACACCTAGACCGATTCCAGCGGACGTGAGTTCACAAGATGCCCAACAGGTCGACGAAACCTCACGCACCGACAGAAGCGTATAACAAGACGACCAACAAGAAGCCCAGAAAACCCCATCTCAAGAAGAACAGGAAGTTAGCCTACATGTTATCTTTGAAATGCTGCGGGCACAACAGTTGGCTATCGCTCAGCTGCAAAGCAGTCCAAAACCTCCCAGCACCATAGCACTAGGAACAACTTCCCCGGCCAGACATGTACCAGAGAAAATGAGCAATAATGGTTCGATAGCCGACCCCACTATCGTGAAAATGCTCGAGGAACTCATCAGAAGGATTGAGTCGAGCGATAAGATGATAGCAGCTAATGACAAGAAGGTCAAAACTTACAACTCCACGGTCGACCAAATCCTGGGCGCGCCCCCGGTCCTGAAAGGCATAGGCTCGAGGAAGTTTCGTGCAGCGGCCATTCCCGGAGGAAGCGGCCTCGAAACCCATTCCAAAGAAGTTTAGAATGTCAGAACTACCAAAATACAATGGGACCTCAAATCCCAAAGAACACGTTGCTTCCTATACGTGCGTAGTAAAGGGCAATGACATAAAAGACTACGAGATAGAGTCTGCCTTACTGAGGAAGTTCGGGGAAACACTCTCAAAGGGGGCCCTGATGTGGTACCATAATCTAGTTCCCAACTCTATAGACTTATTTTCCATGTTGGCAGACTCCTTCATAAAGGCACACGCCGGTGCCATCAAAGTAGCAACGAGCAAGTCCGACATATTCAAGATCAGCCAAAGGGAGAATGAAATGTTGCGAGAGTTTATGTCTTGCTTTCAAATGGAGCGAATAGAACTACCCCCGGTCTTTGATGACTGGCCGTTACAGGCCTTTATTCAGGGCCTGAACGAGTGAAGTTCTGTGGCCTCACGGCAGCTAAAAGAAAATCTGATTGAGTATCTTACCGTAACCTGGTTGGATGCCCACAACCGATACCAGTCAAAGATCAGGGTCGAGGATGATCAATTGGGATCCCCTTCGGGCTCAGTATACCCAAACAGGCTCTTAGTAAAAGAGTTAAGGCCGAACAAAGAACAGTATCAGCCATACACCGAACATAAGAGAAATGCCCCGAGATGCAACTCACATACAAACGACCGACTGGTCAACCGAGGGCCGAACCCCCGAGGGTTCATTAATAGAACTAGATTCGACGGAAATGTGGGGCCAATGGGGGCACCACGCCTATCAAAATAAAACTTCAACATTGACATTTCATACATCGTGTTCACCATTGACAAAATCAAGGATACTAGATGGACCCGGTCTGTACAGTCGGATCCTTCTCAAAGGAATCATAAGTTGATATGTGAATTTCACAACACGCATGGCCATAGGGCCGAGGATCATCACCAGCTACAAGAAGAAGTGGCCAGGTTAATCAATAACAATCATCTCAGAGAATCAGTTCCGATGAAGAGAGGCAGCCAAAAAGAATGAAGTAAATGAGCCGCAACACATTATCCACATGATATTAGGAGGGATCGATGCTCCTCAAGAATCCTTGATGAGAAGGACAAAAATTTCCATCACCAAGGAAAAGCGAACCCGGGGATACGTACCCGAAGATGCCCTGACATTCAGCGAGGAGGACCTCGAGACCCTGTCTCAACTTCATAACGATACATTGGTAATCTCTTTCCTCGTAAATACATTTCAGATAAATGTGTACTCGTGGACCCAGGTAGCTCAGCCAACATTTTTAAGCCGAAGTCAGTAGAGCAGCTCAGACTACTAGACCAAATCGTGCCTGCCACTCGAGTCCTTAACGGATTTAACATGGAAAGAAAGACAACAAACAGAGAGATCACTCTCCTGATCAGCGTGGCCGGCACAACTCGAGACGTTAAATTCCATGTCATCGAAGGAGACATGAGGTACAACGCCTTGTTCAGGCAATCGTAGATACACTGCATGAGAGCGGTACCCTCCACCCTCCACCAAATGATGAAATTTCCAACAAAGGAAGGGATTAAAATCGTCCACAGGGAGCAACACGCGGAAAGGGAAATGTTCGCGGTGCACGATGCGGTACCGACGCGGTACCGCTCCAATATCTTCGCACTCGAGAGATCCTAAGGACAATCAAACTACATCTTTGGCTAAGCCCGATTGAACGCGGTGGAGGACCGTATTGAGTCCTCGCCGCAAATAACAGAGGCGTACCATACCTCAAAACATCACCAAATGCATCTTGCGATAAGGTATAACTATCTCCCCTTTCAGTTTATATTTCATACTAATCCTTTCATACAGGCACTCGGTCAAAACGGTCAAATACGCATGCCCAGCATGCAGACCTAAGGTTGTAAAGACATCTTTGCACTCTTTTCCTTCGACCGAGCTTTTTGTCCCAAAGAGGGTTTTGATGGCAAGGTTTTTAACGAGGCAAAACCTATGTGCTACCTGAGGGCAATCCAACAGATCCTCAAGTCTTCTTTTGCTATTAACCACGAACGCCCTTTCGGAAGGTCGTCTGCTCTAAAAAGCTAAGAAATGCCAAATAGGATCCCAATGAGAAAATGTTGTACCGGACCAAACGATCGAATGAACCGTGTTCGCACGACCCCGCTCTGATGGGGGAGGCATATGTACTAGTGTCAAAAAAATCAAAGAATGATTTTGCCTAACATGATTCATGCTCCAAGGCAAACCCAACGTTTTTTCCAGAATGATCTCTCCATCAGAAAATGTCCCGAATGCTTAGCGACTGGCATCGATAATTTGGCACCCGTATGACCTCAGGGTTGAAACTCTAGACTAGTAAGCCCTCAACAAGGCAACACAAAAATCGTTAACTATCTCCAAAAAGAAAGCATTCCGAATACTCGAAAATTGGCACCAAAGAACTACGCATACGCACGAACTCAGTGTCGGAATCTCCAAAGTTATAAGTCCTCAATGAGGCAATCTTGAGCTCACGAGTAACGGCTCTCGAGCCAAAATAAACTCGATGGCTCGGAGGTTATTGACAACTACTATTCAGCAAAAAACCCGAGATCGTAAGACCCCGAGCGGGAAGAATCAGTCTTGTAAACTTGCACAAAGCAACGACACAAACTGTAAGACCTTCAAGCAAGGCATGAATCATACTTGCATCAAGTATCAGCAAAAACTGTAATACCTCAAAAGGCATGAAAAGTTTTGTAAGACCTCATTACAGGCATAAAATCAATCTCAAAGTTCAGGATATATATCGCATTTGTAAGACCCTTAAAAAGGCATACCCTCGATATGGACGCCTAAACTACTATACTCGGGATCAAAAAAAGGCTCCGTCCAAACATAAATGACTATGATCATACGACTGCATCAGCCAAACAAATGCGACTTGGGGATGCCCGACCGTCGCTACAAAATTATAGTCCATTACTTCAACTCTACTTCGAAAATAACTGGTTAAACAGGCTACCCTCAACAAGTAAAAGAGCTTCGACCATGTCAGCTCCGAATCATAAGGTTTTGAGCTACTCAGCCTACGAGCCAAACCTTATGAGGTGCTCGAACATCACCACTAACTACTGAAAATTGAGGTTCTTCCCAAACCAACGACAAGTGAGGCAAAATCATTACAAAAGTCCTTAACGAGAGGAAAATAAAGCCTAGCAAGCCTTAGGGCCGGACATATGCATAAGGGCAAAGTGTAAGAGCTATTGTCGCCAACCTAACGAGCCTCAGGGCCATACATATGACTAATGGCAAAGCATAAGAGCCATTATCGCTACTTTAACAAGCCTCAGGACCACACACACGCCTAATGGCAAAGTGTAAGAGCCATTGTCGCCAACTTACAAAAAAGATCACGTCGATCGAAGGTGCAAGAGCCATTGTCTCCCCCCAATGAAAACATGAAAAGCTCGAGGAATATATGAACTCGAGTCCAAACCCAACTCGGAGAATCTACCCGAAGCATTCGAAAAAAAGGGTAAGTGCTCAAAATGCTTGCTTACACTAAAGGTTGCATCGACTAAGTGCCTAAAGAGCCCCAGGACCATTTCTCGAGTCTAATGATTTCTACTAGCTCAAAGGTCGGACCAACCTGGTTCAAATCTTGACAAATAGAAACACAAAAGATATGAATCGCAGGATTCCTCCCTTATGCATACAAATAATACAATACGGATTCCGTTTACAACACACTATGAAAACTATATACATAAAAGCAAAGAAAGAAATAAAACATTCCCATCTGGGACTATGGACCGGCGGCCTCTTCCTCGCCATCTTCAGCATCAGACAGAAGGAATTTGGCATCATACTCCTCCCTCTTGGCTTGCTCGATTTCTGTCGAGAGATTAAAACCACCGGCATGAATCTCTTCAAGGGTTTCCCTTCAGGCTTTACATTTCGCATAATCCTTGCTACTACTAGCATGGTTGAGGGCTCTCCTCAGATCGGCCTTAGCAACATAAGCACTCCTCGAATACACTACCACTCTCTGGGCCACCCTGGTGCCGCTCATCATCGTCCCGGCCCAAATATTCAACAATTCGGCTTTTGCCTTCGAGAGCTCGGATGAAAGTCGTGCGATCATATTTACATGTGCCAACTTGTTCGCACGAATGGTCCAAAGCTGTATCTTGAGGGCAGAAGCCATGATTGAAGCACTCACTTTGGCCGTAGAATGGGTACTTACACGAGCCTGCAGCTCGTTGAATTCACGTTTGGCTCGACCAACCTCGCCCTAGAGTTGTCCCAGCTCCTCCGCCTTGTTCTCCAGCTGAAGTATCAAAACATTAATCCACAAGAATAAAAGGCAAAATGCGAGCCAAAAATGGATCGCAAGGTACCTGTCCTTCTAGGCAGCTTTTGAGGCTCCAATTTTGGTTCGCCTCACACTGCAGGGAAACTAGCTCACTTTCCTTTTCTGCATAAAGAAGCTTAAGGATTATTCCCTTTCCAAAGCCTCCCACCGTGGGGCCTCACAGCAAAGCAGTTCAGATTTGTGCCTGTCAAAGGACTATGAAAGAAAGTTGAATAAGGAGAAAGAAGAGCATGGGATCGCTAACTTCGCAGCGATTGAAAACTCACCACGAGGCCGGAACTGATGAGCTTCATCGAAGGCCGAGCAAACATCTAATGCCTTACCACCATCTGAATGTAGTTGTCCATTTGGATCGCCTCTTTTCAGCCTCTGAGTAGGAGTCATCCCGTTATAAGCCCCTTCGTATCCCCGGGGCCCTTTCCATTTTTCATCAACCCTCGGTCCCAAGGATGGCAATCACCCTTCCACTACCGAAAGACACATCTTTATTTCGGGAAAATCTCTAATCCTGTGAAAGATAAGTTAATAAACCAAAAAGAAAGGTGCCATTTTTTAGGAAAAAAAGGCACCGGACACCTACCGTGATGCTTCGTTTCCCATATCCCTTTGGATAGATCTCGCCATCGACGCTTATCGTGAAATGAGCAAGCTGCCAACTTACAAGACCACTTGGCTAAACAAGGGACCTCATTCGGCGATCAATGAGTTGCTACATATATGGAACAAAAAGATATCACTACAGAGCCCGCCTCCGGTTAAAACGATAGTAGGTCAGGTGAAGACACTTACGTGTAAAATTCCACTTCTCATGAAATGGAAAAAATTCTCCGAGGGTGACATCGGTCGTGCGAATCCGAACGAACCGATTCATCCATCTGCGATCCTCTCCCTCTTCATTTCCGGCAACAGGGACTCAGGTATATCACCATTACAGGTCGATCAAACCCCGATAACTTAACGGTCAATACAAGCTCATGAGATGGCTCAGGGAAAATTCAATCTCAGCCTTGTCGGTGAAGTATCTCATCGTCTGCACTATTTTCCAAAAGGAGGGTTGAACATGCGCTAAGGTAACTCGAGTCCCCGACAAAAATCAAGCACGACCCGGTCGGTGGGACCCGACACAAAAATATATATGTATACACTCAATAATCCCTCCACGAATGTCATGATACTCTCCTCGGAAGAAGGTACTTCTAATACCACTCATTCTCCCCGTCCACAATCCTTTCTGATCATTTCAAGGCCTTCCTTTCCCACTGATGAGATGATCCTCGACACATGCTCCCAGTGGCTCGGGCACCTCGAGGCCAGCTCACCGGTCACCATCAGTGTATCACTATCACCGATCGAATACTGGGCATAAGATGAACTCCCCTCTCCTTGGCGGTCAGACGTCGATGTAGCGGTCATGATTATGACGGGATGGGAGGTGAAATGTGAGGAATGGCACAAAAACCATGAGTTGAAACAATGGAAGAACTAGCACAAGGTGCCAGGTTCTGTGAAAGAAGTAGTCCCTCTAAGCAGCAGAGTCGCCATTGAAAAAGGCAGAAGAATAAATATATAGGGGCAGAGCAGCAATTGCCCACCTACTCCAAAGGCCAATTAATCTTGGCCACATTAACGTCACCTTCTCCTAGGGAAACGCACTGACATGGCTATTCCGAGCCCCTTTTTACTTGATTGGGTGAGTGTAGTTGATCCGCATAATCCTAGAGGTAGAGAGACCACAGAGATGCCCTGATATCACTAGCACTAGCCCGATACAAGCTGTCAATTTAACTCCCGGGCACGGCCCGAGTTGAGGACTTCGGTCGCTCCAAAAGCAAACTTTGAAAGGCTATCCGTGAGAGCAAGGGAACAAAAAGAAAATGGAGAGAAGAAAAATCTTTTTTACATTGCTAAAAATGTATTTACAAGAGACATCTTTACAAAATCCATCCTCCGGGGATTATATGGACCTAAAGACTACTCTCTATCTCCATTATTTTCGTCTTCATCAGGGAAAATCAAAACCGCCGATTCCATCTCTAATTCACGAGCCTCCGCAAGATCAACTAACAGATTGACGCCCCCTGGCATCAATCTCCTCCAAGGTTTTTCTCCATGCCTCTACTCTAGCATGTTTAATAACTCGAGCTAGTTTCTGATCAGCTGCTATCGATATGTCACGAGCTATTTTCTGTGTCGTGGTTTCATCCTCCAGGTAAGAAGTAGCATTTCTTTAAATCTCGGACTTGGCCACATTTAACACAGCGATCTCCTTATGAGCGCCTTCGAGATGATCGAGGTACAACGTCAGTTCCGCAGCCGATACCTCACCCTGCTTCCTCAGCCCGAGGATCTCCGTGTTCAGTTGACTGGTCAAGAAACCATTTTTCTCAACCTACAAAAGGAAAGTAATCCAACCTGCATCAAAGTATGGGTAAAAAGGACAGGTAATAGTAGGACAAAATACATATGCAGCGAGAATGGCTTTTTCCCGAAGCTCTCTCTCCAAAGTGGCCCAGATCTCTCCTGATTCCTTCTCTCCTCGGGCAGACTGAGCCTCCGATTCCTGCAGCATCAAAGCAAGCTTATTGCACTCCTTCTTACGGTAAGAAAGCTCCTCACAGAGCTGGAAGATGGCATGACCATATATATTCTTGCACTAATGCACAACGAAAGAGTTAGAAAAGAAAATCAAGGAATGACACCCAAAAGAGGCATATGAAAGACTGTTACCACCTGCTACAAGGATCTTTCCGCCTCCTTAGTAGAGCCGAGAATGTCAAGACCGACATTATCACTGACACCATCAAAGATGTTGGCAAACGATCCTCCCCCCTGAGAGGAGTCCCCATTCTGGCGAAGCTCGCATCCCGAGCGTCCCTCAGTTCCCCCGACGAAACCAAAAAGCACGAGATGAGATCATTCATCTCACCAATTTCCCCGAGATGCAACCCCTGCTCCTGAAAAGTTCCGGTCCCGGACCCTTCAGGATCGATGGCAATGGTCTCCCTAGCCAAAATTGTGCCAAACTCGGCTATGCAATTCGAAGCCATATTAACACCCTCCTCGGGGGCCTACGGTTCACGGGATCGACCCGAGTCAGCCATCCCGGATTTAGCAGCCTCCAATCGAGACACTGGGGGGGCTTCTACGCTCAGCCTTATCCTCCACGCTAGCACACACTCATCGTCATTATCATCCACAGCATTGGGATTCGCCTTTATAGTTGAAGTAGAGGTCTTGGAAACGGCTTGATGCTTGTGTGACTTGGATTTCTTTGTCGCGGGAGGATCAGTGGCCGCCTTACCTTCCCTTTTCTTGCCCTTGCCAAGCTCTGACGCCTCCGCTTCATCGCCAGGGGGAAGCCTCATCCACATATTCTCACCGAAACCTACAAAAATGCAATAACCTCAAACTATCATCATAGACGACACATGAGAAATGCAAATCAGAGGCATAAGCAGTAAGGAAACTCTACCATATTCTTGGCCACCTGTCGGCCCTTGGCCAGGTCAGTCCAGGACCGAACAAGATATGGGAACGCCTTATCCAGCTACTGAATCCATCCTATTAAATTCGGAACCACATCGGTGCACCAATCGACGGTTGTAGGATACGCATAGAGGTCATCATTCCAAAAGAAAAATATCACTTAGAAACTGCTTACGCTGTGTGTTCCATTTTTCCGAAAAAGGCATCCTCCAGGCTGGGATGATATCTGAGGTCCTTACCCAGACGAACCTGCTCATCCACCCTTGATCCTTTCCTTCGTCGACGCTTGAGAAAAATGATTTCTTGGATCGATGATGGGGACTGATCAAAACTCAATAAAACCAAGGGCTATACATCCTAATTAAATTGTTGAGGGTAAAAATCTCACCCTCGACCCCTTCGGTAAAGTGACGAAGCATCAATAATATCCTCCAGAAAAAAGGATAGATCTGACCTAGTGTCACTTGGTACTTGTCACAGAAGTCAAGGATAACCGGGTCTATCTCCGGGGGAGAGGAGTCAGAAGAATTATCAAGACCCAAGGTGAAGGGATAGGTATATACGTGGAGGAAGCCGGCCTTGTAGTCCATTATATTCTCACCAAGACCGGGGATCTCCACCTCCACTACTTTGCCCCATCGGCAGTCCGTCTTTACCGTTTTTATGCTAGTCAGGATGCTAATGTATCGAGATACATGCTCACATTGTCCTGGTGTAGATGAAGTGGAATCGATGGTATAATCATTCGACATATCAATATTTGGTGGAATGCACTATTTCAAGGAAGGTATCACTCTGGTTTTATCTTTAGATGATCGAGGTGGTACCGCAACTTCATTCCACCGAGGAACCGTCCTAGAAGTCCTAGCCATATCAGCAGTAAGATTTTCTCTAAAAACGAGATGAAGGAATGTAAAAGATGGCGTGTCTTGACCCATGAGTTTGAAGATGCAGAGTATCAGCCAATCGATATATTTATAGGAATTGCTTGGGTAGCGGAAAGGGCAGGCCGATAGGCAGTTCACGGGTTCCTCGATAATCATATTTGATGGCAACCTTTGCATGATTTTTTTAGGTATGGCATTTAATGCTTATATAGGATGACGTTTGGGCAATGATGCCCTCGAAATGGTAGTTCAAAATCGTTTCTTATTATCTCGTTATAGGAAACGTGGATACTATATGTATACGGCAAAATTGGAGGGTTCGATTTCCCATCATCGAGGCATTTCAGAAGTTTGCCTCGAAGCCCCGAGGCTGTAAAGATGTGCTTGAGTCTTCTCCCTCGGAGTCCATCAACACCTGACCTTAAGAATATATCGGTCGGGGCCAAAGTGAAAACGGGAAGTTCCCAAGATGCGGCTATGTACGCCGCGGCTGAATCTGACAAAGCCTAGACAGGCTATTCTGAGCTCTACTCGAGGCATCATTTCAGTCGTCCCATCTCCACACCTTTACAGCTAATGCGTGCATTACCGTTTAACCTTCTCCCCTTCTATATAAAGGGGATTCTAATTATTTTGTAGAGGACTGATGTTGCTCCAAAGGCTCTACATGAAATAAAATGATAACTTCCCTCTTTCTCTCAAAAACTCTCTCTCGACATTGTTGTTCCATATTATTATTTTCATAGTTGTTCCATATTTATCGCTCATTTATTAGTTATCATTGAGCATGTCTAAGACAGAGTACCTGGAGTGCAAGTTTAGCACTGAGTCGAGGGAAGTAGGCAGGGACGTGATACTTGGACCACAAGTCATCCCGAAGAGAGATAGCTTCAAGTACCTTGGGTCGATGATTCAGGGGGATGGAGAGATCGAAGAGGACGTCACTCATTGTATAGGGGTGGGCTGGATGAAATGAAAGCTTGAATCTGGAGTTTTGTGTGACAAGAAAGTGCCACTGCCACTCAAAGGTAAGTTTTATAGAGCTGTGGTTAGGCTGGCCATGTTGTATGGGGCAGAGTGTTGGCCGGTTAAAAACTCCCATATCCAAAGGATGAAGGTAGAAAAAATGAGGATGCTGAGGTGGGTGTGTGGGCACACTAGGATGTAAAATATTAGGAATGAAGATATTTGGAAGAAGGTGGGTATGGCCCATGTGGATGACAAGATGCGGGAAGCAAGGCTCAGATAGTTCGGGCACATGCAGAGGAGGAGCCTTGATGCACCGGTAAGGAGGTGTGAGCGGTTGGCCGTGGTTGGTTTGAGAAGAGGTAGAGGGAGGCCTAAGAGGTTATGGGAAGAGGTGATCAGGCAGGACATGGTACGTCTGTGGATTTTTGAGGACATGCCCTTTGATAGGAAGGTCTGGAGGTCAAGCATTAGGGTTGTAGGTTAGGGGGTAGTAGAACCTTCCTTACTTCATTCCGGGGGTGAGGCGGGGTTGGATTAGGGTTGATCTTAGATGGCTTGTAGTTTATGATGAATACACTCTATACTTGCTATCTATCTTAGCCCCGAGCCTTAGATACCGGTTAATGTTATTGCATGTCCTTCATCTTTTGGTTGTTACGCTTACGTTACTATTACAGTTTCTATTGGAGTTACTAATGAGTCGTCTTTTCTTGTTTTCTTTTTTTTTCAATTTTCTAAGCCAATGGTCTATCAAAAATAGCCTCTCTACCCTATCGGGTAGGGGTAAGGTCTGCGCACATATTACCCTCCCCAGACCCTACTTGGTGAGATTTTACTGGATAGTTGTTGTTGTTGTTATTTCTTATCATTGGCTATAAAGAGCTTCCTTTAATATTATTACATCTGTTAGCCCTTCCCCGATTTTCTCCATTAGCTCGATCTCGAGACTCGACATCGAGGCCCCTAATCGACCAGCTCGAGGCCTGAACAGCAATCTCTCGGTTCGATTACTACTTTACTTTAGCTCGCGTCTCACCCTTAAACTACATACTCACGGCACCAACTGCTCCACAACTAGCATAAAAATGGATCACATATTTTTAGAGTCCCATCAACAAATTTAATTGTCATTACCATTTTTACGGTAAATAATTGATAATCGAGTTTTGGTCCGAACTTTGAGTTTTGACCAAGAGGGCCCAGAGTCGGTTTTTTATTTTTTGGGAAAAATGTTAGGAAACCTGTAATTGTGTATTGGAATTGATTTCTTTAGCAATAATTTATGTTATTAAGTTAACTATGACTATATACTAGTGGTTCAGAGGTGGAATCTAGAGGAAAAGTGGTGATTGAGGCTTGATTTTGGCCGTGGAAATGAGGTAAGTGTAATGGCTAACCTTAGATTGAGGGATTAGGTGTTGTTGCTTTATTTGCTACGTGTTTGGTTGTTGAGTACGACATATAGGTAGGTGACGAGTACCTATACATTGTCGTCGGGTCATAACATGCGAGTGAGTCTTATACTTATGACTGCTATTTTCCTTATTCGTATTGTTCATGCTTAAACTGGTTATTCTTCATGTTAAACAAATCTTATCATGTTTTCCTGGAACTAAATATTGGTTAAGTATTGACTCAAGTTGAGATTTATATTGTGAGATTAAATATTTAAACGAGGTTGGTTATTGATGATTCCCTTGCCGATTTATTATTGTTCTAATGTTTGGGTGAGGAAGAGTGTAAAGCACGAATGGTGATGCCATGCAATATTTCGTGAGTGAGTGATAATGCACGAAGGGTGATGCCTTGCCGTATTCTGTGAGTGATAATGCACTAAGGGTGATGTCGTGCCATGATATGAGAGAGTTAATGTATGAAGGGTAATGTCGTGCCATGTTATATGAGAGTTAATGCACGAAGGGTGATATCGTATTGTTGCTACTGTTTCTTATGGTGAGAATGAGAGTAAAAGCACGAAGGGTGATGTCTTGCACTTGTTGCTATGTTATTACTTTCATTGGTACAAAGTATGATATCACTGCGTTCCTTCACTGTACTATTGTTAGGATTTGATATTCCCCTCAGCATGTTTTCCCCCTTCCCGTTATTATCTGCTAAATTTCAGTTTGTTGTTATTTTCTTGTATATGATTTAACTGCACAGGTTCATGTTATTGTCGTGTCCTAGCCTCGTTACTATTTTGTCGAGGTTAGGCTCGGCACTTACCACTTCATGGGGTCGGTTGTACTGATACTGCACTCTGCACTTTCTGTGCAGATTTCGATGCTGGGATTGCATTGATCAGAGTTAGATTGCTGCCTTCTGTCCATCAGGAGACCCAAGGTAGATCTGCCAGCGTTCGTAGACCATGGATACCCTTCCGTTTATCTTAGTTTCCCTGTTTTCTTTCATTTTGAGAACAGATATATTTCCTTTAATCCAGCATTTGTAGTAACTCTTAGAAGTTTGGATAGTCGTGTATTAGAGTTTAGATTGTTATAAATTTTCGCACTTCCTTGCTTTGTTTTAATTTAAACTATTGTTATTTACTGTTTTGGACAACTGTTAGCGTATTAGATCTTTATCTGTTGGCTTGCCTAGTATCCTAAAAGTTAAGTGTCATCACGATCCCGATGGTGGGAAATTCGGTTCATGACATTCCCCTCTTCTTTTTCAATAAGATTCCTTCCAATTGTGGATAACCTATTTAAATCTAAACAGAGACAAACTCTTCCAAAAATAAAGGACTTGCTCCCAATAAGAGTGAGAAAGACTAGAAAAGTACGAAATTCAAATTGGCGCTTTAAACCTAGCAAGGTTAGCATATTGCAGATCTATAACAAACACCCTTTCAATTCTAATTCATTAGTGTCCATATTAAATTGACTTCTTTTGGTGCTTTATTAAGAAAGTTGAGATCGCCTACAAAAAGAATTGGAAAAACTATCGAATAGCATATTTGACTAGAACAAAGAAGCAGAAAGATATCAGTGTCGACGCTAATAGTTAATTTAGCATGTGCAATCAAATCAGCTACCTATTGATGGCTGTTATCAGTCACTATTACTGCTATAATATTCAAGTTGTTCAGTTTAAATGAATCAGTGCGTATGAGTTAATTTTGGAATTCATTTTTAACTTTTCTTTCTTTAACAAATTGAGTAAGAAAAAAATAATGTATGGTACAACAACATACAAATTAAAAATAAATTTTGTATAAATTTGATACATCTACAACAACATATAAACTAAAAATAAATTTTATACAACTAATTATATAATATATAGCTTATCTACAACTTTCATACATCATTTTTATAAAATTAAATACTACTATAACATCATACAATTTTATAAAATATATTTTTTGCATGTATTTTGTAAAACATCTGTATATATTTTGTATGCAGTGTATTCTTCTTCCTCTCTGAAATTATAATCAAAATTTTCTCTTTTAATACAATTTTGATACATATCAATAACTTTTGTAAAAAAAATAGTATTTATAACTTAAATACAACGATTCATATATTATATAACTATTTTTCAACTTTCATATAACATTTAAATAAAAAAATATATAACTACAACTGAATACAACTTAAAATTTACATACAATTATAATACAACTTTAATATAATTTTGTAAAAATATATAACTACAACTGAATACAACTTAAATATAATTTACATACAATTATAATACAACTTTAATACAATTTCATAAATATATTGTATATGTGCTCTTCTTCTTCTTCTTTTTCTTCCAAAATCATGTCTAATCTTCACTAAACACCCTCAAAATTGAGATATAAACTCCAAATAGTATTCTCAATGTGAGCACATAATTTTTTCCCTATATGAATTACTCCTATAGTTTCAAAACAAAATAATTTTTTTTTATTATTTGTAATTTTGTGGATTTTTGTGGCATTTTCTGTCAATTGTTTGCATTTGTCTGTGCATGTTTATTTTGTTTAACTAATCAAAAATACAAAAATATATTGCGTTTGCATTTAGGATTTGATACTGCATTTTAGGATTAATTAACAAATTAGTTGTTTTGTAAAAATAAAAAAAATAAAAAATAAAAAATAGCTTATTTTGCACTTTTAATTTTAATTGTGAATTTTGGTAGTTTTTCCTTCAATTTGGTTTTAATTAATTGTAGTAAGCATTATATGTAGCAATTAATTTTATTTGATAAGATTAGGAAGTAATTTAGGTTTATTTTTAATCTTAAGTTAAAATAAATAAAATAAAAAAAAGGAAAGAAAGGGAATTGAAGAAATCAGGTTTTGGGCCATCTCTTATTCAAATCACTCAAGCCCAAACAATTTTCCTCCCATACCTGTCAAAATTGGGCCCAGGACCCGTCCAAAACCGTCCCGTCTCCACACTAAACCAAACGACCACGTTTCGATAAGCATGAATCCCAACCGTTTATCTCCTTTAGATCTAACAGTTGGGAACTACGGGTCTTGATGGTATATAAGTGTTTGAACGGACCCCGCCCCCTCAGACCCTGTCATGGCCCCAATCCCGGTCGTGATGGCGCCCAACACAATTGCTAGGCAAGCCCAACCATATAACACTCACAACTCAATCACACAACCCATTTCCAATTTATAGCATTAAATAAACAGTTTAACAAGTCCATTAACCAATAGTTTAAATAGAAGCAGCATGAAACACTAACATAACCAACATCTCCCAAAGATCTGGGGTCATGAGTCTAGAGCCTCTAAGATAACAAAATAATAAAATCCTCAGAAATACTGATATCCAAAAATACGGAAATAATAAAGGGATAGGGGAGGAGTCGGGTCCTACGAACGTCAGCTACCTCAACAACTCCTGAGAAGATCTGAAAAATAGCAAATAGCTCAACTATGCTCCCGGGATACCTGAATCTGCACACGTGATGCAGGGAGTAAAGTGAGTACTTCCAACTCAGTGGTAATAAGAGTAAATAATAACTGAGCGGTAAGAAATCACGTAAGAACACTCCATCATATTATATAGGATAGTACAACCTTTTTAAGAAAACCGTAAAGCCGTGAAAATCCTTTAGAAAACATCTAGCTCAGTTTAAAACCTCTTTTGAAAATATTATTTTTCCAACAGTAGGCATATGAATGCGATATCAGGTAGTGCAAGTCATCTCACAAGTCAGCCCCTTGGGCACAGCACTCTATTTACAAATAACACCAGGGTATCTAGTACACAGTGTAAGAAATAGCATGGATGCCAATGATGTGAGAGTGCTAAATGTCATGCCACGTAGTACAAACAGAAATCAATGCGTGAATGCAATGCAATGCACATGACCACTGCGGCGCGCAACCCGATCCATTTGGGTACCCGCACTCACTGTGGGGGTTCAGACTACGGAGGGGCTCCTACAGCCTAAGCACAATATCAATATCACACCGCTGCGGCGCGCAGCCCTATCCATGCTCAGTCTAGAAATGCACACATAACACTGCTACGGTGTGCAGCCCGATCCATGATCAGTCCAGAGATGCATATAAGCCCTTTGGGCAATAGTAAAATAGCAGTTCTCAGCTCAAAATGTTAGTAAAATATCATTTAAGTTTTCAAATCTTAGAAAGATGGCTGAGTTCGCAAAAAAGTATTTAGAACCTTGGACTGAGATCAAATAATATGCAATGTAATGCAAAAAATAGTGATATCAATCCCTGAAGGATTCAAATACTCGGCACGAAGCCCAAAACATGGCGATCAGCCCAAATCATGATATCATCAAGTAGTGTTCAGTCAATCACGTAGTAAAATCAACAACCGGGACGGACCAAGTCACAATCCCCAACGGTGCTCTACCCCACGCTCATACCTGGCATGCAAGTCACCACAATACAGTACTATGATGTGCAAATCCGGGGTTTCAAACCCTCAGGATATCATTTACAAGTATTACTCACCTCGAACCGGTAAAATTTCTAGCTCGTGATGCCTTTGCCCCTCAATTCGGCCTCCACGCACGTCGAATCTAACCAAAATCAGAGCGAATGCATTACAATATGCTAAGGGAACAATTCCCAATCGAAAACAATCAAAAAATATCAAGAATCTCGAAACTAGCAAAATCCGAGCCCCGGGCCTGCTTCTCAAAAAATTACGAAATTTACATCACCGGATTCCTCGTCTCGCCATGAGTCCATACATACCAAATACACAAGAATCGGAGTCCATTTGGCCCCTCGAATCATCAATTTAAACACTCTTAGGTTTCAAGTCGTAACCTCCATTTTTACCCTTTAATTCCTTAAAATTCAGTGTTTAATCCATGGTTTTACACTATAAAAATATCATCCGAGTGAAATGATTCATACCTGATGAAACCCCTTTGATTTCTCTCAAAAATCACCCAAGAGCCGCCTAAGTCGAAGTCCCAAAATGTTTTCCTTCTTTTCCTAATTCGTGAACACTGTTCACTATATCTCCAGGTCGTTTTCTGCTTATGCGGTCAAATTACCGCACCTGCGGTCCCGCACACACGACCAACATGACCACTTATGCGGTCTCACATAAAAACCCTGGGACTGCTTCTGCGGTCTTAAACCGCTTATGCGGTTGCCGCTCCTGCGATCAAGATGACTGCTTATGCGGTCTCCAAAATACTCCCATGACCACTTCTGCGGTCAAATACCGCTCCTGTGGTGCCCGCTTTTGCGGAAAGACTTCCGCTTATGCGGAATATGCCAGGCCCCTCCAGGACCGCTTATGCGACCCCATAGCCGAATCTGCGGAACCGCTCCTGCGGCTCCTTTTCCGCAGATGCGGAAATACCAGAAGCGAAAAAGATCAGACCTGCTGTAAGCTTCCAAAATTCCCGTTTAACCATCCGAAATCACCCCGAGGCCCCCGGGACCTCAACTAAAATCACCAACACATCCTAAAACCTTATTCAAACTTGCTCGAATCATCAAAACACTATCGTTAACATCAAAATCATCATTTTCACCAAATCAAAGCCTAAGTTCTTCAAGAACTTCCGAAATGCATTTTCGATCAAGAATCCAACCAAACGATGTCCAAATGACCTAAAACTTTGCACTTATATCCAAAATCACCCAACGAAGCTAACCCTCGGATCAAAATCTCACCTATCAACCGGAATTCGCCAAAATTCAAACTTCGCCAATTCAAGCCTAATTCTACACCGAGCCTCCAAAATCAATTCCGATCGCACTCCTACATCACAAATCATCCCCCAAAGCTAACCAAATCACCGAAATTCACATCTGAGCCTTTTAACTATATAGTCAACTTCCGGTTGACTTTTCCAAAACAGGCTTTCTTCTAAGAGGCTAAGTGCTTCATTCCTAATTAAAACCAATTCAATTCTATCCGATCAACTCAAATACTGACATTGAAACATAGAGAAACATAATATGGGGGAAACGAGGTGGTAACTCACGTGACAACGGGCCGGGTCGTAACAGACCCCCTCCCCAATCTCATCGTCTCTCTCTCAAACTCACTTTCAGAGACGGATGAACCCTAGATCACCGTCTGTATTTCCCCACCTTTAGCATGGCGGTGCCAACTCCCTTATCCACCAAATCAACGTCAAATGACCACCATGACGTCCTCAACCCAAATACCCAACCCATTACCCTCGAATTTTCTTGGAGCCTCTCGAATCTTGATTCCAAGAGAACCCTAGAAATACCAAAATTAAATCAGTGGATGTTTTTAAGAAGTTTGGATTGTAACGGCCTTTAATGGTGTATTTCCACATGAAAACACACGATTAAGGGCTATTCTGGTCGACAATTTCAAGAAGCTTATCAAGAGTTTAGGGAATTAGTTTCGGGTCAGTTTTAGGTATCCTCTTTGTTTGTTTTTTGTTTTTATATGTATTTTTCTTCATTTTTCTGCTCCATCTCCTTTTCTTGGGTGTTGTTGTTTCGAGTTTTCCTTATGCATGTTTGACAATTTAGGATTCCTTCTTAAATGGTTAATGCGCTTAACGACTTGGTTAATTAGTAGTAAGTTGGTTAAGGAATAATTGTGGTGTTGTGGATTTTTTTTGTTAAGAATCAAAATTGGTAGAATAATTTTATTAAGGCTTGGACAGAGTTGAAGTGGAATGTTCATTTGGGCTGGTTCAGAATCAGCCTTGCGCTCTTTGAGTCATTCATGACCAACTCAAGAGGCCCAGTCATTTTGAGCACGAGCCGTTGGCTGGGGGGTAATTTCAGGACGTTTAGGGGTAGTTTAGAAAATGGGGGAAGGGAATCTTTTGTAAAAAGAAAGGGGAAGCTTGTAAGAAGCTAGGGTGGGGGTTGTTTTGGTAATTGATTAATCACAATAAGAGTAATTCATTAAAAGGGGAAAATCATATAAGGATGAGTTAGCAAAAAGCAAAATTGAAAAAGGGCTGAATGGCAAAGAATAAATTTTGTAGTTGCCCTATTTGCTTGCCTATAAAGGCACCCTAAACTTTCCTTGCAAGGCAGACCTAGGAGCTGAAAATTTAGAGAAAAGTATAGACGGCTAAATTGCTACTGTTTCATTGAATTTGGAGTGATTTTCATTTTCTTTTCAACATCTGAAATGCTTTTTGAATAGCCTAAGAGGTGAAATGGATTGAGCTCAGTGTGAGTTTGTGTGTTTTAGAAGGTGTTTTAGTTTGAAGTTTTGTTGAAATCACTGTTCCATCGAGTCCTTTTGTGATATCTTCAATTTCTAATTCATGAGCTGGTTTCTGAGCTACCTGGGTTGAGAGGATTTCATTCTGGTATTTTAAAAGCTGGGTTTGAATTTTTGGTTGTGGATTTTTGACTGTTGAGCATCAGTTCTCTTGGTTTAAAGCTGTTTCGTGGTTTATCTCTACTGTTGGATACTATTGTTGCTAATGCTGATCGCTTCCATTTCACTTTCATTTCTAGGTATATGTTCTGAAACTTGTATAGTGTAATGTTCAAGTTGAAGATTGAAATAGAAATGGAATTTTGAAGGTTAACACTAAGTTGTTTGTTCACAGTTTTAGCTTTATTCCTTTGGTCTCTGCATCCTTCTATTTCATGTTTCTCCTAGTTAAATTTCCTCATGTGCCGTCGATTATGCCGTCAAATGTTATATGTTTATTTTAGGATTAGTTGGTTTTGTCGGAATGTAATGGGTTCTAAAATATTTTGGACTTTATGGAGTATGAGCTAAATGAGTTAGCAATTGGACTCTATGCTTAATTGTGTAGTTTGAGTAATAAGAACTGTATGATAGCTATTTCCTGCAATACAGTTCAATAGAAGTATCATGCAATACTTAGTATGTTTAAGCAGTGTTAGGTTTCACAAGATATTTAATTGATTAGTGTTCCAAGTTAGGATTAGTTTTCTTTCTACCAGTTATGTTTGGATGTGCAGTTAATGGTATTCGATAGGGGTGTTCATAAAAATCCGAAAAACCGAACCAAACCGAAAACCAAACCAAACCGATCAAAAAAACTGATACTTTTTGATTTGGTTTGGTTTGGTTTTGGTTTTGAATTTTAAAAACCGATCAAATTTGGTTTGATTTTGGTTTTAATCAGAAAAAAACCGATACAAACCGACTATAGGAATAGCTATTTCAAATTTATTATTACACTTATAAATATGTATATTGTTATATAAAGTTTCAAAAAAATTATAGTAAATATTAATAGTTTGCACTTTCAATATAGTTCTTTACCTTTACATTCTATTTTAATTGGTAGTTTTCTTTTGTTTAGTGTAAGAATTCATTTCATGTTAAAAATGACATATTTTTAATTGAGTCCTTAAATTATTCATCACTATTTGATTCAATTATCATCAATATATCTTGGTAAATAATAGATTTCTCAAAGGACAATTGATTTGATAGTGTTACATTGAAAATGTGGTCACCGAAATATGTGTTTTGTAGTTTATGTCTTATATTTAAGAAAAAACCGACAAATAACCGGAAAAAACGAAAAACCGACATAAACCGAATCGAGAAAAAATGACTTAGTTGGTTTGGTTTGGTTCTAATATTTTAAAAACCAACTTACTTGGTTTGGCTACTTTTTAGGGAAAAATCGATCCAAACCGAACCATGAACACCCCTAGTATTCGAAGTTTCTCAGTATATTAATTATCGAGTGGTGGTGAGTTTTATCCATTTGTGCTTAAGTGAAAAAGGTTGTCTGCTTCAATATGAGTTTGATGCTGGGTTTAGGGTCCTCAACTTTGTTCCACACAGGGTTTGGGCTTGTTTGTTAAGCCGGTATCTCATTTACCTAGTTTGCTGGACTGTTGTGACAGCGGAGTGGACCCATGTGACGACCCGGCCCATCATCACATGAGTTGCCGTCTCGTTTCCCCCATATTATGTTTTCCTATGATTCATTATCGGTATTGGTTGTGTTAGAGTTGATTTGGATTGGTTTTGATAATGAATGAGATACTTAGTCTCTTTTAAGAAGGCTTAAGTTAGAAAAGTCAACCAGACGTTGACTTATGTGTTAGAGGGCTCAGATTTGAATACCGATGATTCGGTTAGCTTCGGGGGATGATTTGTGATTTAGAAGTGCAATCAGAAGTAATTCTGGAAGTACGGTGTAGAAATATGCTTGAATTGGCGAAGTTAGTATTTTGGTGAATTCCGGTTGATAGGTGATATTTTTATCCGAGGGTCGGAATGGAATTCCGAGAGTTTCTATAGCTTCGTTAGGTTATTTGGGATATGTGTGCAAAATTTGAGGTTATTCGGACGTGGTTTGGTCGGGTTTTTGATCGAATGCAAGTTTTGGAGGTTTTAGTTAAACTTAGGCTTTGATTTGATGAAATTTGATGATTTTTGATGTTAACTGTAGTGTTTTGATTGTTCGAGCAAGTTTGAATAATGTTATGGGATATATTGGTATTATTGGTTGAGGTCCGGGGGGACTCGGGGTGATTTCGGATGGCTAACGGGATGAAATTTGGAGTTTGGAGACTGCTGAAGGGTTCTGGTATCTGGTGTTTTTGCTTCTGCGGAAATGGACCGCAGAAGCTGCTCCGCAAAAGCGACGGGGGAGTCGCAGAAGTGGAACGTGGAGTTTGGGCAGCTTCCGCAGAATCGGATGTTTGGATCGCATAAGCTGTCTCGCTTTTGCAAAGAATGGACCGCATAAGCGGTCCTGGGCAAAATGAGGGAAACCGCAGAAGCGGAAGTCGCAGAAGCGACATTCTGATCGCAGAAGCAGAAATAGGCCTGGGCAGAGAGGTTAAGTTCTGGAAATGGGACTTCGTTCCCATTTTCCATTTTTAATGATTTAGAGCTCGGATAAGGCAATTTTGGGTATATTTTCGTAGAGAATAATGGGGTAAGTGTTCTTAACTCAATTTTGGTTGTATAACTTGAATCAATCACTAGTTTTGGCATTTAATCTGAGAATTTTGTTGAAAAAGTGTATAAACCCCTCTTGGATAGAATCAAGGATTTGAGGATCGAAATGATATGGGAATTGAATGATTTTTAACTCGTGGCGAGTTAAGGAAGCCGAGGATGTTAATTTTATAATTTTTGAGAAGTGGGCCCGGGGCTCGGGTTTTGCAAATTTTGTGAATTTCGATGTTTTTCGAGTCTTTTCAATTGGGTTATGTCCCCTTAGCCTATTGTAATGTATTCGTTATGGGTTTGAGCATATTCGACATGCGAGGAGGTCGATTTGCGAGGCAAGGGCATAGCAAGCTAGGATTTTGGCCGGCTCGAGGTGAGTAATGATAGTAAATGATATCCTGAGGGACTGAAACTCCGGATTTGCACAACGTAGTGCTATGTTGAGGTGAAACACGCGTTCCATGGCGAGCGCGGGGTTGTTTACTACTGGGGATTGTGACTTGGTCCATCCTGTTTGATATTTTACTGCGTATTTGACTGAGATATTTATTATTCTCATGATTTGGGCTTAATGCCGACTACTTGAATCATTATTGGATATTTTTATCACTTTTTCCTCACTATTTGCCATACTATTTGATCTCAGTCCTGTTGATGAAACTGTCTTACAACCTCAGCCAATTTAAATAAATTTTTGAAATTTAATTGATATTCTATTATTGTTTGGCCTAAGTACTACTATTCCATTGATGCCCGAGGGGCTTATGTTGTTTTCTGGACTGAGTAAGGCTTTCAGGCCTTGAGTGATATGTGAGGCAGGATTTCAGGCCTGGAGTGATATGTGAGGCAGGCTTTCAGGCCTGGAGTGATATGAGAAGGCTTTCAGGCCTTATGATGATATAGCGCTTGGGCCGTAAGGGGCCCCTCCGGAGTCTGTACACCTCCAGTGAGCGCGGGTACCCATGTGATATGAGAGTGAGCCCGAGGGGCTGATACTATGCTGAGTGATTGATACTGAGCCCGAGGGGCTGAAACTATTCCGAGTTACTGATACTGAGCCCGAGGGGCAGATTTCTACTTGTCATTTGATATTGGACCCGAGGGGAAGGTTTTCACTTATTTCTTACTTGTTGAAATTATTTGTCTTAACTGTTTTAAAAGAGATTTCATTTATACTTCACTGATTTACTATTTTAAGTGATTTACTGCTTGATATAGAATTGCCTTGTGCTTATGTGTGTTTTCATGCCTTCGGTTATTATTTATAATTATTACTCACTGGGTCGGAGTACTCACATTACTCCCTGCACCATGTGTGCAGATACAGGCATTGTGGATTCTACCCCTGAGCACTGATTCTTCCCAGACCAGGAGGCTTGTTGGAGCGACGAGGTAGCTGTTGACGTCCGTAGCCCCTTATCTCTCATGTTTCATACCTTTTGAGTTTCCTTCAGACTGTTGTATCATACTTTACAGCTTATAGACTTGTTTCAGACTCTGTAGTAGCTCATGACTTGTGACACCCCGATTGCGGGCTGGATTTGGGTTGGCTTTCTTGTTATCGCGATTATGTCCGTATTGTTGGTTATGATATTCATGCTTCAAGGTTATTTATGATTAATAACTGTCAGATATTTGAGGAGCTAAATGTTCGGTTGGCTGGCCTCGTCTTCACGAGAGGCGCCATCACGACCAGGTGGGTTTGGGTCGTGACAACCCAAAGACGGTTGAGTGTTAATATTTGAAGTTTAGTTGGTTGATTCGTGTTTTATTAATTAAATTCAGAATTAATTTGATTACTTAAATTCATTGCTCTTAGATAGTTTTATTAATTGGCTTTCAATTGATGGTGTACAAACGTTTGGGTCCTGAGAATTGGGCTTAATGTCGGCCCAACTGGTGAAAGATCAGGGCTTTTAATTCAATAATTTCTTATTTTTGTACGCATAGAGACTAGTCCTGGAGTCCCGCATCTGTTGATGTCCATTCTCTATGGTTTTGGACTTGTGTTGAGCATGTATTAAGGCAAGACAGGTCATTGGCAATAGGACCAATCTTCTGAGCTCAATGCTTTTTAATTTCACCCGCTCATCCTCTCTAAGTGTTGGTCCACTAATTTAAATTGATTCGAAGTTCAGTCTTAAAAATGTTGATAATCATATCCTTTACTAATTGGATTTTCACTAGTTACATTGGGAGATGTGCCATTCAAAACCAATAACAATTTATGGCCCTCATGAGCTAGTTTAGAAACCTTTTAATTAGAATAATTCGAGGTGCGCCATGCCAAAAAAAAAATGATAATTGTGTGGCCCTCGTTTAATTGGCTTTAACTTAACCTTAGAATTCGAGGCGCACCGTTTAGGAAATTTCCATGGCCCTCGCAAAGTGCAAACGCGTATTTGCTTTAGGCGCGTACTTTAATAACATTACCTTCTTAAACTCGGGTGCACATTTATGTGACCCAAATCCAAATCTCAACGATGTTAAAATATGTCAAAAATTACGGGTGCATTTATGTGACGTGGTTCGAGACGTGTTTTAATAATGTTGCAATTTTCTCTCTAAAAAATGAATAAAAGCGGTTAAAATTAAAATTTGCACATAGGTTCATAATTGTTTAAAATCAGATAACTAATCTAAATATAACAGTTAAGTGACCGTGCTAGAACCAGGGAACTCGGGAGTGCCTAACACCTTCTCCCAAGTTAACAGAATTCCTTACCCGAATTTATGGTTCGAGGACTGTTAACAGAGTCAATCTTTTCCTCGATTCGGGATTCAAACCGATGACTTGGGACACCATAAATCTCCCAAGTGGAGACTCTTATTCTTTTAATAAATCTCATTTCGATTGTCCTTTAATTGGAAATACTCCCTTTATTATACCCTCCCAGGGGTGTAGTGAAAAAGGAGGTGTGACAGCTCTGGCGACCCGACTGGGGACAAGAACCCAGAACTTCGGTTCACCGTTCAAAAATTTAAGCTTGGAATAATTATTGTATTTGGCTTTATTTATTATCTGATTTTTATTACATGTTTGGGCTTAAATGTTCTAAATGTTGCTTTTTACCGCTTTGATATTATTTGAACTCTATATATAAAGTGCTATGAAACCTTTCTCTTCTCCCTCCTGAAGAGTGCACGATAGTCATGACTTCTTTCTGTTAGTGTCATATTCCAAATAGGACGAGGCTCGGATAAGTTGCAAAGCCGGAAGAGCTTTTGGTTATCGGTACGCAGCCCCTCCC